>OVAX01001751.1:21749-39362 GCA_900406405.1 Lepidium africanum | reverse complement strand
AAAATGGGACTGATTTGCGACTGATTGTGCAGTCTCAAAAAAAAAGTTTTCTTGTAGTGTCCGTCATTGGCGGTTCCTCTCTCTTTTAAGAGAGTTCATCTCCATTTGGTTCATCAATCACTTTCTCCATTTACTCGAACCCACATCAATTACATAGCACACCACAATAACCATTCTACTCAGCAGACATGTTCATTTTGTTCCGCCTCATCCCAATCAAATAAAATCACGAGAACAATACGAATCAACTTATCGGGAGTACATGCATGGATCCTCAAATACTCGAAGCATTGAGATCAATGTCAATAGAGGATGATTCACCCTTAGACTTACCTCCGGATAAGGACTACACCTCGGAATACCGAAAAACACCGCACATACTTGGTCACCTCCTGAATCCCAAACAATATAACATGCAAAAGGTTATCTTTAACATGCCACAAATTTGGCGACTCCAAAACAGAATTAGGGGAATAGCTATATCACAAGACCTGTTCCAATTCAATTTCCAATCCGAAGATGACATGCATGTGGTGCTTCGATCACAATTTTGGAACTACGAAGACTGGGGACTAATAATTGCTCAAGGTGTAGAGAAACAAGAGGATATCAACATGCAGAAGGTCCCACCTTGGATCCGATTAACGGGTATCCCAACTAACCTTTTCAGCCTCAACACATTCACGACTACGGCAAATTCCATCGGAGAAGTGATTGAGGTGGAATACGGAAATCTCTGATCGCATATTCACAATTATTTTAGAGTTAAAATAATGTTTAATTAAGACCACCCAATTCGGAGGACAAGAATTCTACGTATACTGACAGGGAAGGTCCTCGAGGTTGGAATTGAATTTGAAAAAGTACGGAATTGTTGTCACAGTTGCATGCGTTTAACCCATGAAGAGAGAGACTGCACACACAAAGTTAATCCCTCAACTAACCAATCACAACATGGTCACATCATACAAGGGGGTCTAATACATGGGCATAATAAGGAAAAGGGTGAACCATCAAATACTAAGAATACAAGAACCAATGATCAAGGTGACATGCAACACCATGATTCACAGACACAAGCGAATTCATATATAAAACATGTATACACTCCCAGCATCGAACGACCTATACAACATGAGTGGGGTGACTCATCTACAAACTACTCAAATGACAAAGATGACTGCATTGCCACACCAAGCTCTCAAATTCCAAACCCAAAAAAAGACCACTTACACCACATACACCGCAACAATGACCCAAAAAAATCTACATCCGCCGCAAGGGACAACAAAACACGACCAAACACATGCAAATGGGTTTAAAAAACGATATCAATCACATGGACTCGTCAATAGTACCAAGTGAAAAAGATACACAAAACAATGATATGGAGGGGCACACATTATCTACGAAGAGACAAA
Organism: Lepidium africanum; assembly: GCA_900406405.1. Lineage (NCBI taxonomy): Eukaryota > Viridiplantae > Streptophyta > Magnoliopsida > Brassicales > Brassicaceae > Lepidium > Lepidium africanum. Next base: position 37,941 of record OVAX01001751.1, on the reverse strand, counting down.
AATGACTTCAAATCCCAAGTAACAACTGCTCTGAGATAAACATACAAGACAGGACTGGTATGATGGCTATCTTGAAGCCACCCGTATCCGAATGAGTGTCTTCAGTTGGAACTGTCAAGGCTTGAGGAGCAGCTTGACGGTTCGACGCCTTAAGGAAATTTGGCAACACCAATTTCCAGACATTCTGTTCCTCATGGAAACAAAAAATACAAGACAACATGTGGAAGCATATCAAAACTAGAGGGGTTACGTCCATAACCATATCATAGAACCCATAGGATTAAGCAGCGGTCTTGCACTCTTTTGGAAAGACTCAGTCAAACTTGACATACAATCGGCCACTAATAGGATTATTGATACATAATTGGAACTCGGGAATTCAAAGATATGTCTCTCTTTTATTTACGGCTAACCCAAACAATACTTATGTCATCAAGTTTGGGACGAATTAAGACAGATTGAACAAAGCAGACGACAAGCTTGGTTCCTCATTGGGGACTTCAATGAAATGCTAGACCAAGAAGATAAGCTAGGAGGCCCACCGAGAGCGGAATCATCATTCCAGGATTTTCGGAATGTAATCGAAGAATGTCAACTACGCGAACTTCCAAGTACTGGAAATCTGTACTCCTTGACAGGAATAAGAAGGGATATCTGGACACAATACAAATTAGATAGAAGCTTTGGTAATCAACATTTCTTTGATTTGTTTCCCAGATCGAATACACAATACCTCCATGCAATGAGATTAGACCACCGCCCTCTTTTCACACATTTCGTAATGGAACATACAATACATCAAGGCTGAGTTTTCTTTAATAGACGTAGGATATATAAACATGGCTTCTCGGATATAGCTAGATCAGGATGGGAGCAACATTTAGGTACACTGAATGCATCAATCTTTGATCGTATTAGTTCTTGTCGACGTCAACTATCGGTCTGGAAAAAGAGAAACATCAGGTCCACGGCGTCACACATTCTAGTGTTACAGCAAAAACTAGATGTAGAAATCTCTAAAGAAAAGCCAAATTCAGAGAGCATTGCCAGATTCAAAAAAGACATGAAAGAACAGTATCAAGAAGAGGAAACATTCTGGAAACAAAAAGTCGAGCGAAATGGTTACGTGAAGGAGATCGTAATACGACTTTCTTTCATAACTCGGTCAAGCATCAAAGGTTACGAAATAAAATTATCTGCCTCATGGATGACAAGGGCAACATGCAATTCACAGAAGGATAAAAAGGAACTATAGCTGCAGATTACTTCCAGGACTTATTTCAATCATCCACACCACACAACATAGACGACTGCTTACATGGATTACAACGACGTGTTACTTCTGACATGAACATTATGCTTACGGCTCAAACAACAACACTAGAAATTCAGAATGCTTTATTTTCCATCCGGGGCGACAGTTCACAAGGTCCGAACAGCATGACGACAACCTTCTACCAAACTTATTGGTCCTTGATGGGCACTCATATATCTAATGAAGTACAAGCTGCTTTTCGTAATCGAGATTTTCCAAGAGAATAGAATTATACTCACATATGCCTGATACCGAAGATCCGAAATCCAACTCATATGAAGGATTTTAGACCAATAAGCTTATATTCTGTTATATATAAGATTGTCTCAAAGGTCATCTCAAAACGACTGCAACAAATTCTCCCTTCAATTATCTCCGTAACTCAAGGTGCATTTGTGGCAGGAAAGAACATTTCTGATAACATTCTTATAGCCCATGAGATCTTGCATGCTCTCAAAACACAACCACATAGTCAACATAACTATATGGCGATCAAAACCGATATGTCTAAGGCTTACAATAGATTGCAATTGGGAAGTTCTAGAGAAGACATTGGAGAAACTGGGATTTGCTCGCACGTGGATTCAAATGACAATGATGTGGGTCTCAACAGTCACATACTCAGTACTGGTTAACGGCTCCCCACATGGCTACATCAAACCACAGAGAGGTCGATGACAAGGTGGCCCGATATCACCCTTTTTATTTACTTTGTGCGGAAGGCCTTATTCACACAATGAAAAAGGCTGAAAACGAAAAAGACTGGGATTATACTTCATGCCACATCGCCGTCCATACAACAACTACTATTCACGGATGATAGTGTCTTTATTTGCAATGCGACAATAGAAGAAATCATGACCCTACACCACTCCCTACAAACATACGCAATGGCTTAAGGACAAAGGATCAATTATGACAAATCATCAATCACATTTGGTTCGGAAGTCAGGCCAGAAGTAAAAGGGGAAATACAAGATATATTATTCATACGAAAAAATGGTGGAGATGGGAAGTACTTGGGTCTACCAGAATGTTTTACGGGATCAAAAAAAGAAATGTTCAGTTTCATCACAGAAAAAACTAAAATCAAGAACTTTGGGACGGCATAACAAAACACTATCTCTTGGGGGAAAAGAGATTATGCTAAAAGCAGTAACAATGGCTTTCCCAATATACGCCATGTCAAGTTTTCACCTACCCAAACTATTATGCAAAAAAATAACAAGTGTTTATGGTAGTTCAAATGGCAACAACAACACGGAAAAAAAATAGCATGGGTCTCATGGCAAACCATTTGTAAATCAAAAGATCACGGGGGACTGGGTTTCCGTGACATTGCAAGATTTAATAAGCTCTATTGGTGAAACACGCTTGGAATATTCTTCATAATGCAACGTCATTAATCGTCAAGATCTACAAATCCAAATACTTTCGTAATACGGATTTCTTGAAAAGCAAGGCAGGAAGCAGACCATCTACACTTAGAGAAGCATACTGCATGGAAGGGATCTTCTCCAAAAAGGAATAAGTTGACTTATTGGAATTGGGGAGAACACACATGTCTAGATGGATAAATGGATTTTCCACGAACAACCAAGACCACCAATTGGTATCCAGCCTCACATTGATCTATGTTTAAAAGTATCGGCCCTCATTGGCACTTCAAACTGCTTTCCTATAAGAATACACATCTTGGAGCTGGAGCGTGGATTATACGGAATGATAACGGAGACGTAGAGTTTCATGCAAGGAAAGCTCTTTTGCCAAAAATAACAAATCAGCACTTCCAATTCAGTGGTGTCTTATGGATATTACAAAGTCTACTAGACATGAGGATTCGCAAAATATACATCTATCTTGACAATAACAAGATGGCCAAAACGCTACTCAACCATAACCAATGGCCACGACATAAGTCATGGACTTGGAAAATACAAACCCTTGTAGATTGTTTTGAGACACTTGAATTCATTAACATTCACTCAAAGACCAATAAAGTTAAAAATCAGATTGCAAAGAGTGTTATCCGTGAAGCCAGAGTTCAAGATTAAATAGCAAGAGGTCCACCATCATGGTTACTATCACTTATTAATCGCGAGAAAGCTTACTTCACCATGAGACATTGAACTTCATCTCACCAAAGGCAAAGCAACTTTGACGCTTCCAAACACAGATAATATTTTCATCCCTTTCTTTATCTTTACAACATTATATGCCTTTTTACGATTTAACTATAGATCTAAAGTATTAGTCCGAGTTTCAAACAGTTATACCACGGATATATACATATCAATCCACACATAAACCTTTGTTTGCTAACACATTTTAAAACTTAAATTCTCAAATATATTATTCTCATTTACATGATTTTCTTTTATTTTATATACTACTACCCTTAAATCTATGATAATCTCGCCGTATCTCAACAAACCCACAACCATTATTTTCTAACGTCGCACCTCCACCAATCTCTAGCCTCCACATCACTAATTAAAGTTGAAACCTGACGCCGATTTAACCACTTGCCAATCGCCACTGATGGATTCACGAAGAAAACACAAGGAGACGCTTGACTTACCCTCACACCATTGGGTTTTGAAATGACATCTTACCTTGGGACTCAACACTTTGCAAGTTTAAACAACACCACACGTCAAGTAATGCTTAATTCACGTCCCTGAACCAAGAAAATTGTGCATAATCATTACACCTTTTGGCCATACCAATAAAGCTAATGATTAGATGCAAAGCTAATCGCCACTACTTAGACCATTTTCATAGTGGGAGGTTCTCATAAAAAAGTAATAATAGAATATTAAATATTAGTATTTTATTATGAGAGTTTTTCAGAAAAAAAAAGGTGAGAGAGTTTCTCATTTGAAAAACTATGGGTGGAACTTCCAAGAATATTGAGAAACTCTTACAATAAAATATCAACTCACTTCGAATATCTCTTATTGTATATGCTATTCTTAACAACATCAGTCATCAAATCATGTCCCATCAGTCATTAGTATCAAAACTTCCATATTATTTCTTGCTTGGCTCCCTTTTTAGCTTGTATCATTGACTTTCTTGGTCTTTAACCAACTATCGCAGGTATCATATACATCTCTAACTGCATTTGTCTTTAAACAAATATAAATTGAATTTTGTGTATAGTATTTCACTAACCCCATTTAATTTGCACAAACATATTGGCTAATACTTTGTAAATTTGATTTGGCTTGTTGTGAGATTTATGCTTGAAAAAAATATATGAACTTTTTTTTTATCTCAATCTAACCATGTCCAGGTTCTTTCACCACACCTTCAAACTTTATTTTTTCTCTTACTTTCTTCGCAGCAATATAGACTCAAAAATATTAGAAAGCAAAATAAACGATCCAATATTCATTGGATAAGACAAAATAGTCATTTCAGCAGCATGTTTAGCTAACTCAATGTTACCAATCTTTGCATATCCACTCAGCAAGCTCGATCCAATACTTCCTTGTATCGTTCAATCTATCAACACGCTCTGAAAGAGATACCATACAAATATAATGTTCAGATTTTGGTTTAATGAAAAATTATTAAAGTCTTCAGTCATATGAGAGACACAAACCTCTCTTATATATAAAAGTAATACATGCATTACGCTGTGGTGTAATTGATGCGAGTGTAAAATTGCAACCAAACACAAACATATACTTTTACATTTTATTTAAATTTTTATCTTTGTTAAACAATAAAATGTTATACCAAATTTTCATTTAAAAATTTATATTTATTTAAATGTTATACAAAATGTCATATTCTCTTTGGGCCATCTTGGAAAAATTGAAAAAATGATTAATATTAGAATGTTGTCCTCTGTAAACCAAAGCTCCTCTCCAAAACTCACTCATATTCTTATATTATGATGTTTTTATTATGGAGGGAGTGATGATTATCAAATACTTAATTTGCAAAGAGGGTGATGTTTAGGTAGCTTTACCTTCTGAAAATGGCAACAAATTTTTGCGTTCTTTAATTTCCCTTTCGTAATTACTTACTAAACTGAATTTAAGAGTGATATCTTTTTTAATCAGTAGAAGGAGAGAAAGCCCTTCGCAAGGCTTATTATTAAGAAATCATAATCAACTTCTAAAAATGAGTTACGACGAAACATCACCGGTCTGATCAGACTCAAGAATCTGTGTCAAATCCTATGGAACAGAATCAAAAAAGTGAAAACCAGAAGATAAATCAAAAAGCCAGGTTCGCTAAGCCATCTACAAGACGATTAGCTTCCATGTAAGTATGTGAGATTCAAACATTCTAGTCCTTTTGTAAAAAGTTGTAGCACATGTGTACCAGGAAGGACAAGGGGTGATCATCACCAATCGATGTCGTAAGAAAACTCACCACTAATTCCGAGCCGATCGCAAGCTTCACAAGAGGGACATGCCGATCCCAGGCAATGAATAAGCCGTAATAAACCCCCATAGTTCGGCTAGAGGGGCCGATCATATACCAATACTAATTGCAACACCGCATATCCAATGACCCTGTGTGTCATGGATGACTCCCCCAGCTAAAGCATATCCCGGATTTCCTCGCGATGATCCATCCATGTTCAGTTTGACCCATCCCAATAACGGAGGCAACCATGCAATGTTTACTAGTGTGTGGGGTGCGGATGATTTAGTTTGCAACAATGTCGAGTTTGCCAACGCAATGACCACCAAAGAACTGTAGTAAAGGTAATTGACCACGAGACATCATTAATAAGCACATCTAATCCCAGGTGAAAATAAATCCTCGGGAACAACTCCATAGAGAAAAAATTTTCTCGGAATCGTGTGGGGAGGAGTCGATTCCAAATACCTTCAGTAGGTGGACAGTCACGTAAGATATGTAATAAAGATTCAACACCACCGTGACACACTGTACAAACATGAGATTCACATAAGTGACGACGAAATCTCTCTGCATTTGTCATTAATGCCTGATGAGAGACAAGCCAAAGAAATGTTCTAATCTTTTCCGGAACCATAACCTTCGGAATACGCATATAGAAATGATGCATATTCGGTCCATGTGAGTTATCCTGCATCAACATTGTGTATGCAGACCTTACCGTGAAGGCTTCATTCGTTGTCTCCCTCCACGCTAATCGGTCAGTCACATTAGTAACCTCATTCACTACCACCAAACGAAGTTGCATCATGGTAGTAGGTGTGATATGCGAGCTCAGTAAAGCACTATTCCAGCCTAAACCTCGCTGCCAAGTGTCTTTGAAAACCCAATCCTGCACAAAACCGAATACCTCTCTAGTCGTAAGGCTCAAAAGAGGTACATCTGGAAGCCATTTATCTGACAAAATATGTATCGTCTCTCCATCACCAATTACCCATCTGACTCCACTAATAAGAACATTACGAACACCTTTCCGTATACTCTGCCAATTAGCCGAACCTTGGCATACACTACTCAACCAGGAAGATGATCAAATATCATGCAAATTATATTTGAAGAGAAAAATTTGAGACCAAAGGCTAGACTCATCCTTAAGAAGTCTCCAACCCAGTTTGGCTATTAATGACATATTCATCTCAGAAGCCCGCTTGATTTCAAGATCTCCATCTGACTTACTTTTACAAACGATACTCCATTTGATGAGATGTTGCTTTCGTCTTTCAGGTGAACTGCCCCAGATAAATTGATGAGCAATTTGATCGAGTTTGTTCAACAAATATTGTGGGAGATAGACTACACACATCACATGAACCGGTATAGAGGGTAGAACCAATTTAGTGAATGTGATACGACCTGCCAAATTAAGATACCGGCTTTTCCAACCTGCAAGACGAGAGGATATTCTCTCTAATGTTTCATTGAAAGTATCCTTATTGATACATTTTTGTAGCACATGCATACCAAGGTACTTCCGTAACTCTTGTGTGCAAGCAATTCCACTCACCCTTGTGATCTGTTTTTCAAGATTGCAGGATACATATGAAGAAAAGAAGATCTTCGATTTGTCCAAGCTCACTCGTTGACCCGAAGAGTGACAAAAACGCTCAAGGACTCCTTTATTGACAAGAATCTGGGCGATAGAAGCTTCTGCAAAAAGAATGAGATCATCTGCAAATATGAGAGAGCTTGGGTCCCCCCGTGTGATAATCTTATCAGCTTCCAATTACCTGAAAAAACCGATAACTCAATAAGATGACACAGCCTTTCAATACGAAGGACAAATAAAGATAGTGAGAGAAGGTCTCCTTGATGTAAACCCCGGAGAGGCAAAAAGCTGTCCGATTTCTCCTCAGTCCACAACATTCGCACTTTAGGCCCCATGACACATTGCATGATCCAGGTTCTCCACTTCTCAGAAAAACCCGCAGCCTAAAAATGATTTGCAAGAAAATCCCAGCGTATACGATCATACGCTTTTTCCAAGTCAAGTTTCAACAATATCCAACTCTTTTGACCTTTCTTATTCCGCATTGAATGAGCTACCTCTTGGACCACCACTATGTTATCAGTGCTCAACCTCCCTGAGAGAAAGCTAGCATGTGTTGGGCCGATGAGCTTGTTCATAACCGGCTTCAGTCGTAACACCATTACTTTTGTAATTTCTTTGAAGAGAACATTACATAAGGTGATCGGTCGAAACTATTTGATGCTCTCTAGGTTCGAAATCTTTGGAATCAAAACCATTAAAACGTTATTAGTTCCCTCCGAAAGAACTCCAGAAGCAAAGAAATCCAATGCAAAATGAGAAACCGAATCACCAACTGTCTCCCAACACTGTTGGTAAAAGAGTGGTTGGTAACTGTCCACCCCTGGGGCTTTATAGCTACTCATACTACTCATTGATATCTCAATATCTATCACTACAAACTCTTTAGTAAGAGTAAAAAAATCAGTTGTCGAAAGGGCGGGAAAAGCAAGCGCTAGCAGCTTGTTCACCACAGCATCGACATCATCCAATGAATATAGGCTGCGGTAGAAATCTAAGGCATGGTTTACTAACTCTGTGGAATCGGAAATCCAATTCCCAGCAGAATCTTACAGAGACTCAATCTTATTTCTTCATGTCAACGTCAAAGTATGATATTAATTAGTATTTCGGTCCCCAAGTGCTACCCATTTTTCCCTCGACTTTTGAAACCATGACATTTCTTCTTGTGCTAAGGTCTCATCTAGTTATTTCAGTAACACAGCCTCTCGATCTAATAAGATGTTTGATGGAATAGAATCGATATCTCTTTGTATGTTCTCAACCTTTTTCAAGAGTACTTCCCTACGTGTATGTATATCTCCAAACACTTTGTGATTCCAATGTTTAAGGGTACCCTCCAGACGATGTAATGCATTTGGTGTAGATAAATTACCATTCCAAGAGGCGTTAAAGAGATCTTGAAACCCCGAATGTGAAAGCTAAGCCGCTTCCATTTGTATTTGAACTTAGCTCAACATAAAAGTGGAACATGATCCGAAGTTAAGGGAGGAAGATGAGTAACTGTAGCATTACTCCATTTCAATAACATTTGTGCACAACATAAAACCCGATTAAGTTGTTTAGCCACAAAGTTAACCATCGACTGTCCACATCTCCAAGTAAAGCGACTCCCTTTAAAACCCATATCAATAAGAGAAAGCTCACATATCCAATTACCAAAACACAAAGAATCAGGTGAAAGCCTACCATTACCCCCTGATCGTTCATCAGTTCCCACAATGGTGTTAAAATCTCCTCTAATAAGAATTGGTTCTGTAAAACTTTCAATAATACCACTAAGTTGTCCCCATAAATTACTTCTCCGACTCACCGTAGGAGCAGCATATACAACAAACAAATGAAACGTCTCGCCATTATTAGTAATCCAAGCTTGGATGAATTGATCAGAAAGATTTAAGATATCCACTATTCCAATTTTCATTCTCCATAAAAGCCATAGGCCGCCACTCTGACCTACGACATCAATACGAAACAAATTCGCAAACCCAGATTTTGACATATCGTTTTCGCTTTATCTCCACTAGCATGTGTCTCAAACAAAGTTAAAACATCAACATTATGTTTCTTAACAAGATAATGAATGGACCTTCTGAAATTGGGTTCATTAGCCCCCCCGGGCGATTCCAGAAAATAACACTTATAATAAAAATGTTGTTTAATAATAAGAGGACTATCGAGGAGACCAGTTAAGCAGTTGGAGTAGCCTCTAAACCAACTGAGGCAACCAGATCAACAATACTCATATTCGACGAGATCATAGTGTCATTTTTCCCTGTCATTATTATAGCCGAAACACCATGAGGGAGAGGAGAGAAGGAAGTAGTATCTGAAGGCACATTACTCATATTCATACTTAAGGAATCATCACTTGAATTCTTGACAAATCCCATATCCACACATAACCTCTTTCCCAAAGACGAGTTTGTCAAATCATCAAGAAGCTGTCCAAAAATTAGACCACGAACAGGTTTCACGGGAGTCTTCTTACCCCAGACTTTCAGAGTTTCACCTATCTTGAGAGTACTCACTCGCTTACCTTTACCCTTAAGTTTACCTCCCTGTGGAGTCGAAGAAACTGTTCCCTTAATCTCAATTTCTTCCCTTAAACTTAATTTACCCTTAAGTTTACCACCCGTTGTGTTATTCTCTTTATTTTCTGGGTCTGCTCGACTTTGAGAAGCATCAACTACATTCACCGAGGCTACTGAAAGACGACCAAAGCTGTTCGAGAGATGGATATTCTCACCTGATCGAGAAGAATTATGTTCATGCAACACACGATTCTTGGGTATAGCCTTTGCTATATCATCCACGTCTTTATTCTGAGGTGTAGCGGTCGAAGACCTACCACGTCTCCTTACCGTTGTGAATCCATCTGTTGCTACCAGTGCTACTACCTACGAAAGAGGGGCAACTATCAAACCAACCTTGACATTGGTTTCTTTAGGTGCTTGTGGACATATCTGAATGGAGTGACCATAAATACCACAGTGCTCATAGATGTTAGAGAGTCCCTCATACGAAACATAGTAACGATCATTATTCACCATAATTGATCCCTTTTAAGGACAAGATAAATTGACCTCCACGCAAACTTGTGCAAAAAGACCTCTCGTAAAGTTGAGTGTGGACTCATCAACACAAAGAGGTTTACCTATGCCCCCATCAATTTTGGCTAAAATAACATTATGGTATAAGTTTCCTGACAATTTTTCAATACGTATCCATACAAAAGTCGTACGTATCTCACTATGGCATAGATTAAACGTCAATGTCCAAGTTTGGGTCAATAGGTTGCTGCTAAAAATTCTTCACGGTCCTCCAGTGAGAGCAAAATAATAATCTGATTTAGCCCCAAAACGGACAAGGAAAAAGTGTCGTGGGAAGCTTATAACTGACATCAAACCCATCGGTTTCCATAACTCATGCAATTTCCTTGTCATTGTTGCAGTATTCACAATTCTACCAAGCACCTTCACATACATACACTTATCCCAGAGTGCATTCATTGCCGTCATCACTTCATCATCAACCAAAATACGTGCTTCCCCATCACGTCCATTCGAGTACTCCGTACGCACTCTTGCTTTAACATAATTCTTTCATCCGCATCAAGAGTAGCCGATCTCTTTCATCCGCGTCAGTCATGGCTGAATTGCAATGTTCTTCCCTGTGGCCAAAACCTTATCGGTCATAATACATCTCTCCCGTCCGTAATCTTCCTCAAAGTCAAAGTTTTATCAATTTCTTGCCTCTAATTCGTCCCTTCCGCTGCAATTAAAGGGTCCAGTGGCCTACCCTTCACTCCGACGTCGGACATAGTAGCGTCCGCATCACTCAACTCGGGAACCATATTATCAAGAGCGAGATGAAACACAAATATAACAACATAATTCAATAAAATGTGTGTATTATTAGAGCATCTATATCCATGAGAACCTCATTGGAGTCTCTCATACTATAATATTATTATTTTTAATATTCTTTAATTTAAGAATAAAATCAATATAATATACTATTTACTTACATAATATTATTTTAGTTTTATTGAATAAAACTTAAATAAAAAATAGCATTAATATATAGATTAAAAATATGTGGAACTTGAAAGATAGACAATTTTATTATAGAGACATCAAAATAAAAAGAATGATAGAAAAACTAAATACTCAACATTTAAAACTATTGGAGATTTGATTTACTAAAGGTTTTTTTCTGAACAAATAATATTGTGACATGTGTACATATGAGAGTCTCTCAACAATCTCTCAAAGTCTCTCAAACGAGAGACTCATGGGAGAGTCTCTCAACAGTTTTAATATTTTTTTTATTTTTATATTATTTTATTGATGAGTCTATACTAGAGACTCCCACTGCAGATGGTCTTAATTAACAATTGTTATAATTTTTTATCTAATTATGTGGCATCAATTTTAATGAGTTGTTTTAATAAAATGTTCTCATTGGTTAATTAAAAAAACTAAATTGCTGATGTGTCAATACCTGAAGATAGACATACTCTCTTTCATATATATAATTAGTTGATGACCCGCCCGTTTTTTCTTTTGTTATTGTATTCAAGTCACATAGTTCGAATTGAAAGTTACAAACCATTATAGAAAAATTGCTGATGACATAAATTGTTCCTTATTTCAAGTGATCTTTGAATGCATTTAGTTGGTGAACATGAAAGAAGTTTTTTAATTATAAGCATCACAAAAAAAAGTATTAAAGATCTTCTAAATTTATAGGTTTGTTGTATATAAATCGCAAAAATCTACAATATGTTCTTATTGAGGAGTCATATAACAATGATCATGAGCTCACTGTCTTTCTTAACATTACATACATCCCAAAATTACAATAGCATTTCAACCACATTTCTACAAATTTTACCGACTTTCAAGTGAAAATAAAGAACAGAAAATTCTACCTTTTAAATCCTTCAGCTTTTCCTATATCAATATAACTATACTTATTCATTTTTTATTTTTTTATATTTTGAGTGAAGTTGTAATTAAATATTCTTCTGCTACTTTAATTTTAATATTATGAGAAAATATAACATCTATTATCTATTCATTCTCTACATAATTACATGAGTTCAATACAAAATCTCAATATTTCTTCAGTTTCTATTGAAGTGAATTATGATTACATTACCATTTTTTATTTTTTGCCTATTTAGAGCTCTATTTTTGATTTTAAATAATTATATATATATGTAGTTATGTAGATTTATTATTAAAGGACCGAATAATCAGTTTTATGTTTCGAAATATAACACTACAGCAAACTCAATTGAACTGAAACTTTGCATTGATATAGTATTAGCAAATTATTTATTAATGAAATTTCAATATATCTAGAAAAATTAATGTAGTTAGATTAAAAAAGTCATTACTGAAGTGTAAAAATTGCAATGTTGAGCTCTAGACTATAGATCGGGTCTTGTCGATCCAATGTTGACAAAAAAAATTAAATAACTAAAATTAATGTAGTTATATTTTCTTACAGTTATATATTTTTTATTGTATTAATGGTCTTAATAGATTATTAGAGATTATACAAATAAAATAAATGATATTATTTAATGTTTCAAAAATTAAGTGATGAGGTGACATCATGGGAAGAGAGGTCATTATTGAATTATGTTTTTTTTTATTCAATATTAATTTTTGTATATTGGTGTTCCATTAGAAGTTATCTCTATATATAATAAAAACGTAGCATTAACTTAAATACCGTGTTATATTGTCTTTTTTGGACTAGGTCGTATTGCTACTAGAAAATATTGTCACATAATATTTGTCACACAATTATATCCTAATAAGATTCTATAACTGATTAGTTAATTAGTATTATCTAGATTAAATATTATTTTCTGTAATCTAACTAATATTAACACCAACATTAATCTATCGTAATTCGAATCTCTTGAGTACAGTTAAATTAATATAAGTTGCCAATAATCTCTTAAAATAAGGTTAAATAACATTACTTAATGTTTAAGCATCTAACAAACTCCATATAACATCAATACACAATCACGAGATTATTTAGGGTATTGTCATACAAAAGTTATATTTCTAATCCTAATCAATATCTATTAAAAACATTTCTCCTAATCCTAATAGGATGTACTTAGTTTTTCATTTTTTTGTTTTTCTTTTTTGCCAATTTTATGTTTAAATTTTTTTACAAAATATTTCAGCTTTATCTCTATTATAATAAAACTGTAACAATACGATTTTCTGTATCTCTATTATAATAAAATCGTAGCAATAAGATTTTTCGTATCTTTGTAGTAATATAATAGAGATTTTAAATCCCTTGATTTGGTTTGATTGGTCGATTTGTTTTAACTAATTAATTTTTTTTTTGTTTAGATAAGATTATTTTAAAAACTAATTATTTGTTTTAACTCGATTTCAATAAAGATATACAATTAAAAAGTAAACTTTAATCAATTAAGATTTGATTTTCATTGATTTAAAAATGAGTCTCTAACCAATTAAAATTTGAATTTTGTTTGTTAAAAAAAGAAACTTTAACCAATTAAAATTTGACTTTTGTTGGTTTAAAAAGGCATCTCTACGCAATTAAGATTTGATTTTTGTTGGTTTAAAAAAGAGTCTCTAACCAATTAAGATTTGAATTTTGTTTGTTAAAAAAGAAAACTTTAACCAATTAAGATTTGATTTGTTGGTTTAAAAAAGAATCTCTAACCACTTAAGATTTGATTTTCGTTGGCTTAATGTATGTTACTAATAATTTATTTATTTGAATATTTTTATAATGATTAATAATTTTTCTAATCTCTATATATAATAAAACGTAACGTTAAATGAATATGAAACTCTAAATGAATACGGGTTTAAAACCATAAATGAATACGAATCAAAAACCTTAATTAAATACAAGTCTAAAAACAAATTGAATATGTGTTTAAAAACTTAAATGACACAAGTCAAATATACGAAAATTGTAATGCATCAAAACCTCAATCAACAAAGATAAAAAAATATATTCCATGTACAACACTGATCATCACTATAAATTACAGATTAATTTTTAATATATATACCAAATATATATATATATATAATTAATAAATTTACATATAAAAATCAAACAATGCATAGCACGGGACATCATCTAGTAATAATGATAATTTAATTCTCTTCATTATTTAGAAGTGATGATGTGACATAATGAGAAGATATCACATGTAACTTTATATATCACTACAAGAAAACATATTATATTGTGACCAAAAATTTTTGACTAAAATTTTAGTCAACATAATTATAACCAAAAATCTATCAATTCTTGAAGAATTAAATATTTGGTCATTAAATAATCAAAATATTTTGACCAATCGATATATTATCAAAATATGTTGACCACTTTTTGGCGATAATATATACACTACTTGAAAACAACTCAACTTTGACCATGATTATAATTATAAATTGGTCCAAAAACAGTTGTTTTGATTAATTTTTGATCAAAATTGAACGGTCAAAAATTGTTGGTTGAAAATTTATATTGGTCAAAAATTAATTAAAAAAACTGTTTTTTGATCAATTTATGATTATAATCATGGTCAAAGTTGAGTTGTTTTCTAGTAGTGTATATAGATTAATCTATGAAAATATTTGTGTATTTTACAATTTTTGTTATAAAAGAGCTTAAATGTAGATGAATAAGTTATTACAAATTTAAGCTTCTTATTTAGGTTTCACCGCCGCCGAGAAGAAGAAGCGAACTAATCGACGCCGATTTACCTCCCCGGCGGTCTGCCGGTCTCACCGCCACCGGGGAAGGTTTCCTCTTGCTTTTAATTTCCTTCATATGGTCGCACGCCTTTGCCTCTCCATCCAACGCTCTTTGAAGCTTGGTCAAAGCGCCATCGACTTCCTCTTTCCCATCTCTTCGCCACCGTGCTCGACAGAGAAGATTGGGGCCGTTCAATATCTTATCTTATTTCTCGTTTCATCAGAGGCCATGAATTGAGTAGTTGCTTAATGTTTTTGAATGACCTGTCGGAGTTTAGAAGATCTGGTCCGCCAGATTCAAGATCTCTCTGATCATAATGGCTTGTCTGGCCCCTCAGCTCCAGCAACGTCGATTGAGGACTAAGTACGTTGCTATGGGATCGTGGTCCAGTAAGCCGTCTCCTCCTTTGTCGAGGTCTTCCTCGACAACGATTAGATGGACCCAGTTTGTTCATCATTAACTCTAATCTTTTAGCTAAGAACCATCTCGATCTTCTCTAGTTAGAGGACGACTAGATCTTAGATCTAGAAGGTCGTGAGCGGAGGTTATAGTTGGCTTAGGTGTTCTCCGGGTTTAAGTATAGTCAAATGGTTGCTGCGTGATTCAAGTTTTGTTGGTAAGATGTGGCTTGGTTTCTTTTAGATGTTTGTTGTTATTCTCGTCAGCAGGTTCGAATTCGAGACTGCACATGTTTTGGGTCGAATTATAATAAAGACAGAGAGCCTCTGTTCCTATTTCGTTTTAGTCTCGAACTACGACCACTACCATTGCCGCCTTCATGGTTTCTGTATGACCGGATGAAGGGGTCCGTGAGTTGTTTAAGGCTCAGTTTCTACTAGTTGTTGATTTTGTCAAATGCTACTCTGCTCTATATCAGGTATAAAGCAGGTGGTTTCTAAGATTGGTATTGAATGCTAATTCTGATTTCTTGTAATTCTATGTTCTTTCCCTGTAAAGCTGGTGCTATAACTCTTTGGAGAATTTTAAGGGTTAATGAATGTCAGTCATCATCTCTATTTGTATTCTCAATTCCAATTATCTAGATTGTAAAGTTTCAACATTAATAAAATATATGGCGTATACAAAAAAAAAAAAAAAAA
>OVAX01001751.1:0-21731 GCA_900406405.1 Lepidium africanum | reverse complement strand
GTAAAAAAAAAAAAAAAAAAAAAGTTATTACAAATTTAATCCAAATCCTAATGGTAATTAAATTGTTATAAATTTGTTAGGCTCTTATCACGCCAAGTTTCGTTTGTATATATTTCATTAGTGAATCCCTAATTCCCAAATTACTCCTCGTTGACAATCCCTAGAATTCCAGAGAGAATTTTCAAATCTTACGGTAATCAATCCTGCTTCAGGAGGTAATTTCTTATGCAAACTTCTTCGTTTTGGCTGTATCAATGTCTTGTTTACATACTTGATCGTCTTATTGATTTTACGTTTGGAAATTGTCTTTTTGGAATGAATGATTCCTCCAAAACGAATTTGGACTCATCCTGCTTAAAGTTCTATTATCTGTGAATTGTTCTGAAATATCTTTTGATTTGTCTTTTTGACTACAGTTTCAACTAGATTATTGTAAATGTTTGCTGGTTTTTCCGAGTTGTATATTGTATTTTTGGATCTAATTAGTGAAATCTGTGTTAATTCGAGTTTTAAATATAGAGAAGTAGCTATTAAGATTGTTTATTTACTCAGAATCGAAATAATTTGTGATCTTTCTTGCAGGAATAAAGCTAACTGAGTAAAATACAATGAGATTCAGAAATGGAAGTAGAGTTGAAGTATTTAGCCACAAAGAGGTACCTTACGGTGCGTGGCGATCAGCCGAGATTATATCTGGCAATGGTCACACATATGGTGTTCGATATTACTCTTTCGAAGTTTCAAACAATGAGACAGTTGAAAACAGAGTTCCAAGGAACATGATCAGGCCGTGTCCACCGCAAATAGATGTAGACAGATGGGAAGTTGGTGAACTGGTTGAGGTTCTTGATCATGTTTCCTGGAAAACTGCTACAGTATTGAAGGAGTTAGCTTGTAAATACTATGTGGTTCAGTTACTTGGGGCGGGTTCAGAACTTACAGTTCACAAAGCTAACCTCAGGGCTCGACAATCTTGGCAAGATGATATATGGGTTGTGATTGGAAAGGTAATATTTTTATTCATGTTATTTAATGGTACTGTGTTTTGAAGTTACATTTCGACTAACTGTCCTTCCTTTTATTATCCTCTCAGGTGTCTTGTTCTGTGAAGTCTTCTACGCTGACCGGATCAGATGTGCACCAGAATCTAAAGCCAATTTTGAACTACAGGGTTCCCCAGGAGACTGGAGTTACTTCTTTTAGAGTGTTGAAGAGACCTTCACCCTGTAGTTGGTCTGAGTCTGCTGAATCATGCACAGGGAGTCCTAAGAAGATACGAACAGTGGAGGAAGGAAGACATCAGCACCTGTTTGCTTCATCTTCAGTGCAGAAGGTAGATGCTTCTGCTTCTGGTGCTGTTATTAAGGGTGGTAATATCTGTGTGCAAGCTTCTGTAAACAATAATAAAAGTGGTTCCTGTCATGTGGTCAGGGTAAGATCAAATAGGTTTAGTGAATGTGTTGGTAAGGGAAGCTCAGTCTTTAATGGTTGTTATGATACTGATGCATGCTCGGTTGGTAGTTGTAGCCCAATTAGTTTTGATGAGAGTGACACAGCAACTTCTTTTCTAGATCGTTCTAGTCAAGCTGCCAACGCTTGTAGTGGTGATGTTGAAACTTCAGAGGGGGCCTTTGGATGCAGAGAGGAAGCTCGATGGAAACATTCATTAGCAAGTGGTGGAGAAGTGAGATTATGTAGGCCGGAATTGTACACTTACCGCATTACACTTGCGAAATTATTTGCTTCAGGTCCTCTAAACTGGGATCAGGAAGCATCACTAACGGATCTCCGACTTTCTCTTAATATATCAACTGATGAACATTTGATGGAGCTAAGAAATCTAAAGTCTGATGGTACCCACAGTCAATTTCGTTAGTATCAATCAGGATCATTCTTTTTTTTTTTGGTATCTATAACAGTCTTATCTTCAGGTGTTGGCCATACTTTCCGGGAATGTGGAATCAACTATTATATTTTGTTCTTTTACCAACAGTGATTGTGTATAGACAGCAGAAGGGAAAGTATGTATGAAAATCTGACCTGAATGGAAATTTCCAATCCTCATTGTGATGTTTCCTTCTTATTGTCGGTCTAAATTCCCTTGTTGTAATTTCTGGATAATAAATTTTAAAGAAAAGTTACAGTATCTATGCTTTAAGATGAGTTTTGTTTCATGTGCTTAAGCGTGTAGTTAAGTTAAGTACTTTGTTTCTTTTTTATTCTCTTCAATGGTGGATTATTGAACTTCCCCTACATTTTTCAGGAACAGTGTAGCCATGTCAAGTGCCTGCAGATCATGCTTGTTTCTAGAGATCTTACTCTGAAACATAAGGTTTCCAGAATGGTGCAAAATACAATGCCGTTTCTTCCTCAAATCCATAGCTGAAATCATGCTGTGTTTTTTTTGTTTTCGCTATACATTACTGATTTGTTTCCAGGTGTTCTTGGATTAACTCTCTGTACACAGGTTTTGAACTGTTCCTAGCCTAAGGAGAAACATTTACAGTCTTTGCCGATGATTGGTAAGTATTAAGTGCAATAAATAGAAAGTCCCTCTTCCTGAAAACATGCCTATACTGGAGAGAGTATTGAGTTGTGTGGTATACGCTGACAGTAGTCTTCGCTTATTCAGCAATCGTGTTACCGAGGTCTTATTCTTATAACTTCTCTTCAAAGCACCATGAACGAGAAACTGTCTCATGTATTTTTTGTTTGTAGCATTTGTACTGTGAGAATTTGCTCTATTGGAATTACATAGGCCATCAAAACCTACTGCAAAACCCACAATTTTTTGTTAAGAACTCAAAGTTACAATATGACTAAGGTATGGAGATTCAAAAATCTCAAGAAGAAGAGAATGAGAGGAGGAAGAAGAAGAGGCTTTATGGAAATGTATGATTTATTCAAGGAGACTAGATATGTTATGTGTTAACATATTATTCTATGTCATATGGCTACTGCATTGTCTGTTATTTACTTGTTTATATACTCTTATAATAAGTAACAACCAATTACATACCAATATTTGGTTCTATGATACCCATTTCTATTCCAAATTTTAGTTCATTATCAAATTTGTGCCCATCATTTTAATTGGTTATTTTTGAAACTTTTTATGAGGTTTTACATTGACAGCCCAAATTTATTCAAATCAAAAGATGCAAACATGTAACAGACCAAAACACTAAGTTACCATAAACAGTCACAAATAGGCTTCTGCTTTTCACCAAAGTATGTCCGTTCATGAAATGATGATCAAAATACCAACAATTTGGAGACTTGTGAAGCCTAATTCGAAGGAAATGGGATCGAAAAGAAATGATTAAGGGAACGTGCGCTCATAAAGAGGCAAAGCTCCCAAGGCCTCTCGTTCCAATCTTTCTCTCTCAACCTGCAATGCTCAAAATAGATTGATGACGATGATGATGATATATCATATCAGTTAACCTCCGAAAGCTTAAATCATAACGAACAAAAATATAATTTAAAAGAGACTTACAAGAGCCAACATTTCCTGAAGATAGCTTCGGAATGGGGTCTGCATCGCCTGCAAACAAAATCAAGATCTCAAATAAATCCAATAGAACTAGTGTACATGATATTAGCATCTAACCAAGGAGAAAAAATGTTTTACATTTTTATCAATCCAAATCTCCTAATGAGGAAAAGAAGAGCATAGTTAACAAATGGATGAGAAACAAAGTACTTAGTATAATTTCATTACATAATTAACTTTTAGAATTCTGCAAACAAGACACATTCAAGATCCATATTCTCTGAAATACAAGAAAAAAGTGGTAAAATGCATTCTCTTTCGATCCAAATTTCCAGTGATCTTCTGACTCTTATCATTATTTCCTCAGTTTCCAGTCAAAAATCCATACCAAATCCCAACAACTCCATATCCAAACTCAATTTTTCTTCGATTTTGGTCTCTCATTCACAAACAAGTTCGCTCTACATTGACATTGATTCTCTTAATTCTCATCACTTCCTAATTTCTAGCAAAACAGTATACCAAATCTTAACAGTTCCATATCCTCTGCCTTCAAAATGTAAGTATCTAACTCATTCCACACACAAGACTAAATAGGTAAGGTAAACAAAGGAACATAATTTCACTCCAAATTGCCATTGATCCTCTTCATTCTCATCAATTCCTCAGTTTCCAGGAAAACACTATACCAAATCTCGAATTCCTTCCACATACTAAAGGTTCTTGGTCTCTAATTCACAAACGTATCGCTTCAAATTGTAGATTTCTCACCTGAAGATCCTTGGAAAGGTACTCATGCTTCATGGAAAGATCCATGGCGCGCTTAAGACGCTGGTTACGAGCATCAACAACTTCTCTTGGGAGTCTGTTCATCGCCTCTTTTATATCCAAACTGTAATACTGGTCGTACAAATCATCGTACCTGAGACCTGATTGACACCAAACAAAACCGATTTACCAATATAACAACATTCGAAACGAAATCAGATTCAAATACATAGGCAGATAGGGGTTTTGAAATCGGACCGTATCTACGAAGACGAGTCGAGATCGACTTCATGTGCATCCGAGCAAGGAAGTTCTTATTCGGATCAATTAAATTTTTCAGAAACGAGGACGCCATTTTCAGTCACCTTTGGATTCGATAGCAAGAGAAGACGTAATTTATAGATAAAAGTCTGATTAAAAAGCTTTATAATCTCGTTGGGCCGATTCTTGGGCTGATCAGGTCTTAGCTATTATATCTTGTTGGGCCGATCATGGTTTTACGCATTATTCTAACGGTCAACGAACGCGTGTATATATGAAAAAAAGGAAACGGTCAGGAAACGCCAGCTGGGCAAGAGTCAAAGTTGTTTCACTACCGACTTTGTAATATTTAATCCTGACCGTTAAAGTTTACATGCTCAAATCTTGACCGTCAATACTTTTCCTACTTTATCTATAAATAATGCGTTCTCGATGTTCTCTGCATTATATTGTTTCCACGCGTTCTCGTTGTTCTCTGCATTATCTATAACGGAGGAGTTTTCGAAGGGATTATTGAACCGATCATCGTTTCTACTTCTGGATTTTCACTGGGTATGCTTTGATGGATTGAAGATGAATTTGATTGATCACTTTTCATAACGCGTTTCGTCTACGCTAAAACTGTAGGCGCTTTGCAGGTCTTTTTTTTGGAAACCAAATTTCGTTCGGATCTTCGCTCCCGCTTCTTAATTGGATTTGTCCGTTGTATAGGGTTCGGATTGTGAAATTGAACTTGTGGCCTTTTTATGTTATCTTCACTATTTTTCATTTATTATTTCAAGATTTCGGAGGATGCTTTAATGGATTTTGTCAAGACGTGTTTTGACTACGCTACAATTTAGGCGCTCTTGCAGGTGTTTTTGGAAATCAATTATGATCCGATCATCCCTTCCGCTTCTCAGTTTTAGCTTCTAAATTGGTTCAATGGCCTTTTATGTTTATGCAATTTATATATATATGTTAGATGGATGATAATCTTAATTGATTGTTATATATGATTTCTGGCAGGTGCTTACAGGAAGCAAATTTTGATCCGATTATTGTCCTCGGTTTGGCTTTTTCTGTTTATGCGATTTACTTTTTCGTTTTACTATTGTTTTCCCTTGCGGCTTTTATGGATTTATGTATAAGCGAGAAATATGTCTTTCTCATTGGTGCAGATCTTAGGCATCGGATTGGTCTGATAGATTATCCTTATGTCCATCATCAATTTAGGTTTCTTCCGATATTTCTTTCTACATCCTTTTTATTTTCTCCCTAATGAATTTGTTGTTTCTACTAGTTCTTTTCTATTCTGTCTGAGTTTATCCAAAAGATAATAATCTTTGCCACTCAGGAGTATCTTTAGTTTACATGTGGACTTGTTATTGGATCTTTCATGTTAGCAATAACGTTGTTCTGTGATAATAAATTTTGTTTTCCTAGTGATGCTGGCATTTCTATTTGAAGCGCAAGACGGTGTATTTTGCTGTAGATAGTCAAGGTTTTAAAGGAGAAAAGCATCAAGTTAGTAACTGGTTTCTTTCCTCTTTGTATCTTCATTTCTGTATTTTGTTGTGATATTTAAAATTGTTTTTGTTTGAAGTCTTTTAAGACAGTAAGCTCCTCTGACGTTGGTATTCAGGTTTTTCTTCCTTTACCCTCATTTGTTTTGTTTTTTATTCTGATTTCTCCTTCTTCGTATAGGAATTTGAATTACGCAATGTGTAGGTTCTGTTTTGACATGTTTTGTGCATTGGACGTTGTTGATTATGTGTTTTCCCACTTTTGATATAGGTTTTATGATGCTTAATTTAGAAATCTCAAGTCTACGTGGTTATTCCTTTTCTCAATTTTTTTTATTCCTACGTTGATTATTTTTCAGATAAACGAAACATTTTTTTTCCTTTGATGCAGAACTTCCAGACACCAGATTCTTCTGATAGATCTTCCTCTTGTCTGTTATTAATTTAGGTTTTTTCTTATATCTCGTGCTACATTTTTATTTATGTTCTCCCTAATTACTTCCTTGTTAAAAAAATACATTTATGCTCTATTCCGTATCAGTTTATCCTGTAAGCTATTTTTGATCTCATTCCTTCATGTTGTCTCATTTCAGTCGCTATCTTTGATCTTACTCTTAATAGTAGCTTCCTTTTGTGTGGAGTCTATCTTTCTCTTGGATTGTCGAAGATTCGAAAAGCAACAAGTTCTAAATTGGTTCTTTGCTTCAAAGCATAGCTTTCAAATCAATAAGTTCCTATTTTCTTTTGGTTAAATTTTTCATACCTTCTTCTTGGATTTTGGTTACTCTTTTCACTGGAAGACATTGTCATTGTTTAGGAATTTGGATGATGCTAGTGGAAGTTCTGTTTCGATCTGTTTGCCTAGATCCCATACAAATGTGCTTTGGCACAATTGGTATGATAACTTGTTGTAGTTTATCTTATTATTCAGAAAACATGCAATATTCTTTCTATTTTACGGAACTTGGAGCTTTCATCTCTGGTTGATTCAGATGTTATGAGCTACTTGATCCCCTACAAATGTGCTTTTGGCACAATTGGTAAGACGAACTTATTCGAGATCATGTATTATTCAGAAAACCTGCAGTGTTCTTTCTATTTTACAGAATTTGGAGCTTTCATGTCTAGTTGATTGAGATGTTATGAGCTACTTGTTACCTGCGGATTAATCTGGCCTGTGGTTGTTGCGCCTATGTCGATTTGTGATATACTTTTTTTTCATCGTACTTTGGTCACTCTCTGTTTCGTCTCGATGTGTTCTGGCTGGTGATAGATATTTTTCTCTATATTATGTGTCCTTGCAGGGGTTATCAAAGCAGCTTTGGAATCAATCGTAGTTCATAATACTGGGTTAACGGTTTTTTCATGGCTGACTTAATTTTTAAGATTATAGTTTTTTTCAATTGCAATGGCTGTCTTTTCTATCCATACAATTTACTTCTCGATCTGTTAAATTGGTTTGTGAAGGGTGTTTTGATGGCTCTGATGGAACGAACTTTGTCTTCAGACCATTTTGCCGGTATTTTTCCTCTGTATGTATCTGTGATTTTTTTTCCTTTCTCACCAGTGCATGGTAGGTTTTTTTTGGAAACCAATTTTGATCAGATCATGGCTCCCGCTTTTCAGTTTGATCTTCCAGGTTTATGGCCTCTAAATTTAACTGATATTTGGTGGCGTTTTTTATATCGGCAATTTACTTGTCCTTCTGTTATTATAAGATGCTTGATGGATTGAAGATGTATTTGATTTATAATTTTCCATGACGCCTTTGGTTTGCGCTACAACTTCAGGCGTTCTCACAGATCTTTTTCTGGAAAGCGAATCACTTTCGGATTGT
Organism: Lepidium africanum; assembly: GCA_900406405.1. Taxonomy (NCBI): domain Eukaryota; kingdom Viridiplantae; phylum Streptophyta; class Magnoliopsida; order Brassicales; family Brassicaceae; genus Lepidium; species Lepidium africanum. Next base: position 13,864 of record OVAX01001751.1, on the reverse strand, counting down.
CGTTCCCACTTCTAAATTGGATTTGCAATTACATAGGGTTCGGATTCTGAGATTGAACTGGTGGCCTATTTTATGTTTTCTTCACTATATTTCCTTCTGTTATTTGAATATTGCGGAGGATGCTTCAACAATTTTTGTCGCAATGTGTTTTGTTTACGCTACAATTTCAGGCGGTCGCATGTGTTTTTGGAAACCAATTATGATCTGTCTTCCGCTTCTCAGTTTTGGCTTCGAAATTGGTTTCATGGCAGTTATATAGGGTTCGGATTCTGAAATTGAACTGGTGGCCTTTGTATGTTTTCTTCACTACTTTTCCTTCTGTTATTTAAAGATTGGGGAACATTCTTTAACGGTTTTTTTCAAGATGTGTTTTGTCTGTACTACAATTTCAGGCGCTTGCGCAAGTGTTCATGGAAACCAATTATGATCCGATCGTCCCTTCCGCTTCTAAATTGGTTCAATGGCCTTTTCTGTTCATGCAATATTTATTTCTTAGATGGTGATAGCTTTAATTGCTGGTTATATATGTCTTGCAGGTGCTTATTTTGATCTGATCTTTGTCCTTGTTTTTCTTTAAAATTGCATCGGTTTGGCTTTCTCTATTTATGTGATTTACTTCTCGTTTTATTGTTGTTTTCTCTTGTGGCAATTCTTTTTGGATTTATGTTTTATAGTTCCCCAATTTTTGGATTGTTTTTCTGTATAAGCAAAATATATGTCATTCTCCTGGGTGCAGGTCTTCAGGGCACCAAATTTGTCAGATAGATTTTCCTTCTTGTCCATCATCAATTTAGGCTTCTTCTGATATTTCGTGCTACATCCTTTTCATTTTCTCCGTAATGAATTTCTTGTTTCTACTAGTTCTCTTCCATTCTATCCCACCAGTTTATCCGGAAGGTTATAAGCTTTGCCATTGGGGAGTATGTTCTGCCACAGGTGTATCTTCAGTTTACATGTGGACTTGTTGGATCTTTCATGTTAACAATATCGTTGTTGTATGATAATAAATTTTGTTTTCCTAGTGATGCTGGCATTTCTATTTGAAGCCCAAGAAAATGTATTTTGCTGTAGATAGTCAAGGTTTAAAAGAGAAAAGCATCAAGTTACTAACTGGTGTCTTTCCTCTTTATCTCTGTTATTGTATATGTGTCGTATCTTTATTTCTGTATTTTGTTGTGATATTTTAAAACAGTTTTTGTTTGAAGTCTTTTAAGACCGTAAGCTCCTCTGACCTCTCCTTTTTGTGTATAGGAATTTGGATTATGCAATGTGTAGGTTCTACTTGACTTGTTTTGTGCATTGGACGTTGTTGGTTATGGCATTTGTCTCTTTTGATATTGATTTGGTGATGCCAAGTTAGAAATCTCAAGTTTACGCGGTTGTTCCTTTTTCCAGTTTTTTTAATTCATACGCTGGTTCTTTTTTAGATAAATGAAATGTATTTTTTTTCCCTTTGGTGCAGAACTTCCCAACAGATTCTACTGATAGATCTTCCTCCCCGTCTTTTATTGAAATAGGTTTTTTTCTGAAATCTTGTGCTACATCTTTTTTTAGGTTCTCCCTAATGACTTGTTAAATCTAAAATCATCTTTGCTCCATTCTGTCTCAGTTTATCCTGTAAGCTATCTTTGATCTCGTTCCTTCATGTTGTCTCATTTCACTCGCTATCTTTGATCTTACTCTTGATAGTAGCTTCCATTTGTGTGTAGTCTACCCTTCTCTAGGTTTGTTGAAGATTGCAAAAGCAACAAGTTCTATATTGGTTCTTTGCTTCAAAGCATAGCTTTCAAGTCAATAAGTTTTCATTTCAGTTGTCTTTTTTCTTTTTTTTCCTGATTTTATAATATGCATTTTCTTTTGGTTACATTTTTCACACCTTCTTGGATATTGGCTACTCTTTTTCACTGCAAGACATTTTCTTCGTTTAGGAATTTGGACGATGGAAGTGGAAGCTCTGTTTCGATCTGGTTGCCTAGACCCCCTACAAGTGTACTTTGGCAAAATTGGTATAATGAACTTGTTGGAGTTTATGTTATTATTCAGAAAACCTGCAATATCCGTTCTATTTTACAGAACTTGGAGCTTTCATCTCTGGTTGATTCAGATGTTATGAGCTACTTGTTATCTGCGGAGTTATCTGGCTTGTGGTTGTTGCGCCTATGTTGATTGTGATGCACTTTTTCTTTTTTTAATTTTACTTTTGTCACTCTCAGTTTCGTCTCAATGTGTTCTGGCTGGTGGTATATATATTTTACAAAGCAGCTTTGGAATCAATCGTAGGTCATAATACTTGGTTAACAATTTCTTCATACTTGGCTGACTTAATTTTCAAGATTATGGTTTTTTTAATTGCAATGGCTGTCTTTTCTAACCATACAATGTACTTCTCGATGTGTAAAATTGGTTTGTGAAGGGTGTTTTGATGGCTCTGATGGAAATTTTCTTCGTCTTAAGACCATTTTGCCGGTATTTTTCCTCTGATATATCTGTGATTTTTTTTCCTTTCTCCCCATTGCATGGTAGTTTTTTTTTTTTTTTGGAAACCAATTTTTATCAGAATCGCTCTGACTTTTCAGTTTTATCTTCTAGGTTTTTTGCCTCTAAATTTAATTGATATTAAGTTATGTTGTTATTAGATTGTGAATGATGACATGTTAGATGGTGATGGCTTTAATTGTTTATTGTCTACACTATGTTTCTTGTTTTGCAGGTATAAAAGAAGTTTTGATCCGGTTGTTGGTATCGCTTTTGAATCTTCATTTTTCACAGACTTTTTATTTTTATCTGAGGTTTATATTCGAAATTTCATCGTTATTCCTTGAACTATTTATGTTATTTACTTCTCGTTTAATTGTTGTTTAGATTGTGGAAAATGCCATGATTGATGGATTTGGGCTTTTATTGATACTTGTCACACACGTTTTCTATTGAGGTGTTTGTTTTTTTTCCCAATTTATTATTCCTAAGCGAATTCTGTTTCTCCACGCATTGATCTTTTAAGTCCAAGACTCTGTTTTTTCTTTGTAGAGATAGTGGAGGTTTTAAACGAGATTTATCAAAGGTTGTTAATTGGTCTCTTTCCTCTTTATTTTGTTATTATCTCAATTTGTAGTGTTAATCTTATTTTCATATGCTTATGACAGTAGCTTCTTTTTGTGTAGATGCTATTTTTCTTTAGATTTGTTGACGATTGCGAAGGCAACAAGTTCTATTTAGTTTTTGGCTTCAAAGCAGAGCTTTCGATCTACAGTTGTCTCAGTTAGCATATAGAGATATGAGAAGGTTCCATTTTCCTTGTTTTTTTTTTTTTTTTTTTTTTTTTTTTTTTNAAGGTTCCCTTTTCCTTTTTTTTTTTTTTTTTTTTTTTTTTATCTTTTTGATTTTATAATAAGTATTTTCTTTTGGTTTAATTTTCATCAGTACTTGCATTGTGGCTTCTCTTTTCTGTAAGCATTATCTTCATTTAGAAATATGGATGACGCAACTGGAAGTTCTATTTCGATCTGCTTGCTCTTCAAGAAGTTGAAGCTTTCAATTCTGGTTGATTCAGGTTTTATGAACTACTTGTTACCTAGGGTTTTAACTGGTTTGTGGTTATTTTGCCTCTGTCGATTTGTGAATTACTTTTGCAATGGTTGTCTTTTCTATCCATACAATTTACTTCTCGATCTGTTATATTGGTTTGTAAAGGGTGCTCTGATGGATCGGTGATGGCTTTGTTGGAACTTTTCTTCATCGTCAGACCATTTTGGCGGTGTACATCCTCTGAATGCATCTCTGGTTTTTGTTTTTTCTATTCTCACCATTGCCTGACCCTTTTTTGGAGGAGTAATCCATTCTTATTTTGCTTTTCTGAATTTTTGCTAAGCAAAAGGTGGGACACGTGGCTTTAGTTCAGGGTTTCCTTCCTCTTCTCCATTAGGACTGGTCAGCTATCTGTTTGCTTTCATGTGCTTCATGGATTTGAAATATTTTTTGCTTCGTTAATTTTGGACTCTTCCACTGGAGTCTTTAGTATCGTGTGGATTTGTTATTGGATCTTTCAATTTAACAGTAGTGTTGTTGATCTTCCTAATGACGCTAACATTTTTGTTTTTAAGCCCATGACTGTCTGTTTTGGTGTAGTTAGTTGAGGTTAAAAGTGGAAAGAATAAAAGCATCAGGTCACGAAATGCTCTCTTTCCTCTTTACTCTGTTATTTTGTATCAATTCCAAGTGTGAATATCTTTCTTTCTTCCTAGTGATGCTGGAACTACTGTTTTAAGCCCAAGATCGTGTGTTTTGGTGTAGTTAGTCAATGTTTTAGAAGAAGAAAGCATCAGGTTATGAACTGTCTCTTTGCTCTTTACTATGTTACCTCGTTGGTGTCTTGGTGGCTTTTTCTGTTTCTGCATTTTTCTTGTCCTTTATTATTTTAAGATGCTTTGATGGATCAGAGATAAATCTGATCGATAGTTGTGGGGACGTATTTGGTCTACGCTACAATTCAAGGCGCTCGTTGATTAAGATCTCATTGATGCGTGTCTGTTTTTTTTCTTTTGAGCTTATGTTAATTGTTCCCACAGGCGTTTCCAGTTTCTGCAATTCACTTGTCTCTCTGTTTTTTTCTTTCATGAATATTTGTCATGACTTTTTTTTTTCTGTGCTACAGTTTTAGGCGATTTTGCAGGTCTTTTTGGAGACCAATCTTCGCTCGGACCAGAGACCGGTAAACAAAATTATGTTTCTTCACGCATAGATCTTTTAGTGACACTGGCATTTTTAGTTTAGGTTCCAAAAGAGAATTATCACAAGTTACTTACCGGTCTCTTTCCTCTGTATCTTTTGTTATTGTCTCAATTTGCAGTGCAATTAGATCTTACTCTCTCATGCTTGTCACGGTAGCTTCTTTTTTTTTTGTGTGGAGTGCTACCCTTCTTCTCTTCTTAAGGTTTGTTGACGATGCAAAGGCAACACGCTTGATTTTGGTTCTTTTTGGTGTAAATCTTCATCACTTCTTGGATTGTGGCTTCTCTTTCCACTGTTTTCATTTAGGAATTTTAGAATTTGGATGATGCAAGTTGAAGTTCTATTTCAATCTGCTTGCTCTTCATGAATTTGAAGCTTCAATCTCTGGTTGACTCAGATTCAGGTGTTAGAATTACTTGTTACCTATGGTTCTATCTGGCTTGTGGTTGTTCTGCCTCTGAAGTACTTGGTACCTCGGGTTCTATCTGGCCTGTGGTTGTTTTGCCTCTGTAGATTTGTGAATCACTTTCTTTTTTATATCTGACTTTTGTCACTCAAGGTGTTCTTGCTGGTAATAGATACTTCTCTCTAAATTTTGTCCTTGCAGGGGTTCTTAAGGCAATTTTGGAATCAATCATAGTTTATATTTCTGGGTTATCAGTTTTTTCATGACAGACTTGATTTCCAAGATTATGGTTTCCAAATTGCATTGTTGGTTTTTTTTCTATTCATAAAATTTACTTCTCGATCTAATATTGGTTTGTGAAAGGTACTTTGACCGACCGGTGATAGCTTTGATGGAATTTTACTTCGGCTTCAGACCATTTTTTGGGTGTTTTTTCTCCGAACGCATCTCTGTTTTTTTTTTTTTTTTTTCCCTTTCTCAACATTGCCTGGCAGGGTTTTTGGAGGCATTTTGCTTTTCTCAAATTTTGCTCAGCAAAAAGAACATGTGGTTTTTTTAGTTCAGGTTTTCCTTCCTCTTCTCCATTGGGACTGGTCAGCTATCTTTTTGCTTTTATGTGCTCCGTGGATTAAATTTTTTTTTTTCATCTGTTTTGGACCCTTCCACTGAAAATATTTAGCATTGTGTGGATTTGTTATGATCTTTCAAGTTAATAGTAGTGTTGTTGATCTTCCTAGTGACGCTGGCAATTGTTGAGGTTAAATGAAGAAAAGCATCAGGTTACGAACTGGTCTCTTTCCTTTTTACTTTTTTTTTTTTCTATCAATTCCTAGTATTTAGATATCTTTCTTTCTTCCTAATGACGCTGGCATTATTGTTTTGAGTCCATAACTGTGTTTTGTTGTAGTAAGTTAAGGTTTCGAAGAAGAAGAGCATCAGGTTATGAACTGGTCTCTTTCCTCTTTACTCTGTTAACCCTGAGGCACTTTGGTGGCTTTTTCTGTTTCTGCAATTTACTTGTCCATCTGTTATTTTAAGATGGTTTGGTGGATCGGAGATGAATTTGATCGATCGTTATCATAACGTGTTTGGTCCACGCTACAATTTAGGCGTTCTCGTTGGTTAAGATCTCTTTGATGCGTCTCTGGTTCTCTTCTTTTGAGCTTATGTTAACTGTTCGCCTAGCCCTTTTCAGTTTCTGCAATTCACTTTTCCTTCCGTTATTCTAGATTCCGGAGGATGGATCTTTCATTACGCATCTTTTCTGCGGTACAACGTCAAGCCTTGTCGCAGGTCTTTTTGAACTGATTTTTGTTCGGACGATCAATTCTGCTTCTTAATTTTATCTTATAGGTCTTTGGCTTCTAAATTGGATCGATGGCCTTTTCTGTTTATTTCGTTCTGCTTTTATAAGATTGTGGATGATTATATTGATATGTTACATGGGTGATGGCTTTTAGGTGGTCGTTATTTCTCTAAAGTTTGTTGTTGTCTTGCAGGTGCTTACAAAGCGAATTTTGATCTGATCTTCTCCTAGCTTTTGAAACTCCACAACATTTTATTTCTATTTTTCTACGGTTTAATTCTATATTGCTATTTCTGTCTATATAATTATCTTCTCGTTTAATTGTTGCTTTAGATTGTGGAGGATGCTATAATCAATCGTTTTGGGCTTTTGATTGATCGTCCTCGCACGCTTTTCTTTTCCAGCATTTGTGTATTTTTTTCCCAATTTGTAATTCCTAAGCGGATTTTGTCTCTACACGTTCTTTTAGTGAAGTTGTCATTTCTGGTTTGGGTCCAAGACCCTATGTTTTTTTTTTGTAGATTGTGGAGGTTTCAAAAGAGAATCATCACAGGTTTCTAACCAGTCTCTTTCCTCTTAATTTTTGTTATTGTCTCGATTCGTAGTGTTAAATTTTTCTCTCGAGAGCTTGTGACGGTAATTTCTGTTTGTGTAGAGTCCTATCCTTCTTCTCTTCTTTAGGATTGTTGACGTTACAAAGGCAACAAGCTCGATTTTGGTTCTTTCCATGGAAGCATTGTTTTCAAGGAAATAGGTTTTCATTTTCGTTGTACTTTTTGTGGTTGTTGTGCCAATTTCGAGTTTTGATTCTCATTTTTTTTTTCTTACTTTTGCCAATCTCTTGTCTTTGCTGGTAATATATTTGTCTCAATCATGTCCTTGCATACGTTTTCAAAACAGACTTTGGAATCAATCATAGTTCATAATTCTGGGTTATCAGATTTTTCATGGCTAACTTAATTTTCAAGATTATGGTTTCCAAAATTGCAATGGTGGTCTTTTCTGTTCTTACAATTTACTTCTCGATCTGTTGTGTTCATTTGTGAAGGGTGTTTTGATAGACTGGAGATGGTTTCAATGGAACTTTACTTCGTCTTCAGACCATATTGTAGGTGTTTTTCTCTGAACGCATCTTCGATTTATTTTTACATTTCTCACCATTGTCTGGCAGGTTTTTGGAGGCGAAATCCCTTCTTATTTTGTTAGGTGGGACATGTTGTTTTAGTTCAGGTTTTCCTTCCTTTTCTCCTTTGGGAACTATCCATTTCCTCTTATGTGGTATGCGGATTTAGATATTTTTTCTTTAGCTTTGGACTCTTCACACTTGGGAGTCTCTAGCATCATGTGGATTTGTTATTGATGCTGACATTGGTTGGATCTCAAATCAACCCAGCTTTGTAGTCCACCTAATGAAGCTAAGCAATGGAAACTCTGTCCAAGCAAAGATTTACACCGTAAAGCATTGGAAATTCCATAGGACTAATGATTCATCAGCAACCTGTGATGATATATTGCTTGATCTAATACTCAAACTTGACTTTGGAAGTACAATAGAGCTTTTTTTTTTTCTTCGCAAAATAATATTTTATAGCTTAACCCTTACTTGCCGTACAAGTAAGTTACCAAAAGATTCAAAAGCTTTAAAGAAGCCATAGAGTTTATAACAAACTTGGAAATAAGCAATAAGCAGCATAAAACTTGACTTGCATCACAAGGTTAGAAGCTTTTGTGAGCTTTGGAAGAGGTTCCTTCATCTAGGTCCGGGTATCTTTTCCTCTTAGTTTCCAGGTTGAGACGTACTTAAGCTTCCTCCTGCATGGTGTTGGTTGCAAGGTCCATCTCAAAAGTTGCTTCAAAGTAGCCCACAGCTGCATTTTGTTGGAGGAATTCACGGATTGAGTTTGAGAGAGAGTGATACCGGTGATGTGATTTGTTTGTTCTTGGTTTGTAGCTTGCATAGGAGGTTGACCGGTTTCTTGTTGTGACGGTAAAGGCTTGAGAGTGATGAGCTAAAGTGCTTTCATTTTCTTGAGACGAGCTAGAGTCATTCATCATGCTTCCTTGACAGTTGAGGTATGTAGCGACAAAGAGCCGTATCATGCGTAAATTTTTGACAATTTAAGCAAAAATACGGGATTGACTCATAGTGTATCGTGACTTCAGCTGTATTATCATTCTCAAAAAGGAGGGTTTTGAAGAATTTAAGCCGTGAGTTAACATTGATGAGTACCTTTGCTCTAACCAAAGCGGCTCGAGTGATTGATGTTTCTTGAACGTCAATCTCGATCACCTCGCTGATTGTTTTAGCCACCTCCTCCACCGTGGCCTTAGAGGCGTAATGGATCGGGAGATTGTGGAGTTGAAGCCAAATCGGTACTTTGGTTAAGAAGTCGTGTGAGTGGCGTTCCTTCCAGCTTTGTATTAGGACTGGCCAGCCACGGTAAAGCGTCGGTTGGGTTCTGAGGATGAATATGAAGTCGATCTCAGACTTGAACGTGAACTGGACAAAATCCCGGTCAATGACTCGTCAATGACTCGTCCTTGAACTCTTGTTTTTAAACCCCAAATCTTTGGAATCTCTACCGCCATGTTTTGGGGAAATTGTTCGTGAGGATTCACCGGCTTGGCTCCTATACTCAACCGGCTTTTGAAGAGAGGCTCCGAGTAACAGTGGTTATGGATTAAGATTTTCGGGTCATGTTTTCTGAAGTGAAACTGATCCGCAATCATCCAGAAATTGTAAGCCATCAAGTGATTTTCCGGAAAGTATGTGAGTTACAGATTTTATGATCATGGTTGCTTATTCTTCTTCTTCTTCTTATAATCACGTAAATCGGACATAATCATTGCTATGTGTCTTGGCGTGGAGGGATGCAAAAAGCTTGTAGTTTTTTCAAGCCAATGCATGTAGAGTATTTGTTCTCACGCGCCGCCTAAAATCTTTCTAGCTAGGATTTGTTTGTTTTGTGCAAGTAACATAATCTTATTAGAGAAGTGTCTTTGGATGCCAAATGGCGAGTGATGGAGAGTTCAGAAAGAGGCAAAAGGAAGCTGTTAAAGTAAAGAGAAAGGTACTCAGAGTAAAAAGGTGAAGAGAGGAAGTTAGCTTAGATTTGGTTCCGAAAAGGTTGGTGATGGAGCTTATTTAATTTGGTGAGAGAAAATGAACTGATTTTTGATGGATTTGGGCTCGAGTAGTAGATAGTAATTGGTATAATGAATATGATCAAAACCTCAATGATTAGACTTAATCATACCTTTGGTTTATTACCCAGGACGGTAATGATTGAGCCATATAGTCATTGTATAGACCATATTGCCGTACACTGGAAGCAATCACGGATGCTATATTCCTTCTTTGTGATCCTATCCTTGTTAAAAAGACCGTCTCAAAATGCTCCACTAACTGATTGAAAAGTATAACCCATCCCCTCATTCGTGGCCATAGCGGTGGATCAGTAATTATAGAAAATATGGTGGCAGAAGGATTCTTGATATTTACTGATTTAATCAGGAGTTCTTTTAGGCTTTGTAATACCCACATTAATCCTACGAATTCCGCTTCAAGTTTGGAACTCGCTCTTGGGAGTGTATGTCTTGCGTGTAAAATTGATTTGTCTATTTGCTTCTCTAATATCCATGCTCCATCGCATAAGTCTCTATAATGTGCTCCATCAATATCCCAAAGAATTTCGTGCTGAAATGTGGTAATACCTTTAATTCTACGTTGCCCTTGCTTATTGTGTAGTCTTTGTGGAGGAGAGTTATGTTGTCGTGTTTGTAACGTTGACCATAAGTTGGACTCTTCCTGAACCGAGTTAGAAATTTCTCTAAGGTCTCTGCTGGTTTCACCATGAACAAATATATTGTGATTTTTCCATATATTCCATAGTAGCCATGGCCATTTGCTTCTGATTTCCAAAGGAATTGACTCATCTTTACTCATTGTCATGAGGAATGCTATGTTAGTCGATACCGAAGATGAAGAGAAGCCTTGCTGTGGGGTAGGGATAAGAGATAAATGCCATAGTTGTATTGCCGGTATGCATTCGAATAATAAATGATTTATAGTTTCTGGCGCCTGTTCGCAAATCGTGCATTTGTCTTCTTTAAGGATTTTCCGTATTTTTAGAAGAGCACGGACCGCTATACCTTTGTTTAAGATTTTCCATAGGAAAATCTTAATTTTTGGGAGCCTGTAGTTTCCACAGTTGACGTTGAAGTGCTGTCTCATAGTTTGGTGGCGTTGTGAATAATAAATTCCCGGCCCCTGAAAGGTTGTTGCTTAGCCAGTATCCGCTTTTAACCGAATATGTGCCTGATCTATTATAGCTCCAAATCCAGAAGTCTTTTCCCTATGGTATTGGAATGATCTTTTTTATAATTCCCACGTCCTTTGTGGAAAAGGTGTGTCTTAGTTTCTGCTCATTCCATCTATTATTATCTAGTAGATCCGCTACCTTTAAATTGACATCAAATAATGATTCCTTGCTTTGGGGGATTCGAGGTGGTTTATCAGGAATCCAGTTTGTAATCCAAACGTCTGTATCTCGCCCGTTTCCTATTTGCTTAATTAATCCTTGAGTTAATAATTTGAACAATATGCTTCGCCAAGCATATGATGGCCTCGGGCCTTGTTTACTATGCAATAATTCAGAACTGTTAAAACAGCGGGATTTGTAGACTCGGAAAAGTAGTGAATCTTGCCTTGACAAGAGTCTCTGTGCTTGTTTCGTTAAGAGAGTCTGGTTAAATTTGCCGATGTCTCTGAACCCTAGGCCTCGTTCTTTTGAGTAGCACATCTTTTTCCATGATACCCAGGGGATTTTGTTGTGATTTTCTTTTGAGTTCCACCAAAATGATCTTATTGCTTGGGTTAAGGATTGAATGTTTTTTCCCGAGCTTGAAGCACGTCATAGCATAAATTGGTAGAGCCATTGCAACTGTCTTGATCATATTTTCTTTACCTCCTTGAGATAAGGTTTAGGTGAACAAGTTAGATGTTTTGCTTTTGTTTTTTTCCGTAATAAACTGAAACATTGTTGATTTGGATCCTTAGAAGCATTCTAGAAGACCAAGGTATTTCTCCATACCATTAGCTGTGTAAATTCGGAATGTCTCGTATAATAGCCTGTTGGAGGGGTGATATATTGCGTCCAAAAGTTATTGCCGATTTGTTGAAATTGATGATTTGACCCGATATTTCTTGATACTGATGGAAAATTGTACTCATAGTAGTTGTTTCTGTCAGATTCGCTTTACAGATGAAAAGGATGTCTGCATATAGTAGATGATGTATATTTGGTCCGTTGTGCAAGAAACTTATTCCGGTTAGCCCTTAATTTCTTCTGCATTTCGTAGTTTGCTTATGAGGCCTTCTGTTCCTAGTATAAAAAGATAAGAGGAAAGAGGATCACCCTGTCTAATTCCCTTGGTTGGTTTAATTAAACCATGCGGTTTCTCGTTGACCAGGACTGAGAAGGTAACCGAAGAGATGCAAAACAAGATCATTTGAATCCATTTTTCCGCAAAACCTAAACGAGTTAGAACTTGTTGAAGGTAAGTCCATTTAATTCTGTCGTACGCTTTTGATATGTCTGTTTTGACTACCATGTATTGGCCTTGCCCTTGCGGATTTGTATGTAGGTGGTGTAATGCTTCATGAGCAATGCAAATGTTATCCGAGATGAGTTTTCCAGAAACAAAAGCGCCTTGTGACTCTGATATTAAGTTTGGCAGTATCATTTTGAACCGATTTACTATTATTTTGGCCACTATCTTATAAAGAACTGAGCTGAGGCTGATTGGCCGAAAACCCGTCATTTGTCTTGGGTTGTGTACCATTGGAATAAGGGAGATGTGGGTGTAGTTCCATTCTTCCGAGAAACTTCCATTGTTAAATGCTTGTGTAATCTTCCTTGTTATTTGATTTCCTAATATGTCCCAGTAGGTTTGACAAAAGAAGGCCGTCATACCATATGGCCCAGGAGCGCTTACGCCATTTATACTGAATAGTGCCGCTTTGATCTCTTGCTTTGTTATTGGACTGAGTAAGAGTTGATTATCCATGTTCGTGACTTGAGGAGTTATGTGTTGTGTGAAGGTGTTGATGTTGGTTGAGCTGGATGCTTGAAATAGAGATGAAAAATACTCTGTAACAATGTTGCCTTTTGAGTCTTCACCAAAGTGTAGAAATCTTGATTATCTGTTAAAGTTAAGATTTTAATCTTTTGCCTTCTGGTATTGACACTTGTGAAAGAATTTGGTGTTTTTATCTCCCTCTCTCAGACATTATTCTGATGATTTTTGTTTCCAGAAATTTTTCTCCTCCGAAATTAGTATCTCCAGGTCTTTTTTGATTTCAGCAATTTTATGTCTATCTGGGTCTGGCTTGACATTTCCTGTTCTAGTGAATTTTTGCATGCTTCAATTTGGGAGCCGACTTTGTAGGAGTTCGTTTCTTCCATTTTGCAATTTCTTTCCAACAATTGCTTAATTTGAAAGTAAATTGTCCTTCTATTCCATCCTGTAATTACTGTTTCTCTGAATGATCTTCTTATGACCCATCTCTTATCAAAAAAGAACCTTTTTGGGAACTGATGGTTTTTAGTGATCAAGTGTGATAAAATCAGTCTATGGTCTGATCCATATATTGGTAAGTAGCTCGTGTTTGGCGTGGAAATAACTGAAAGAAATCTAGATTGGCAAAAGTTTTATCTAACCTTACTTGAATACAGTCCAATCCTCTATTGCCCATCCAGGAGAATCTTGGTCCAGTACTCGGTAGCTCCTGAATTCCACATTAATCAACCATATTTTTAAGTTGTGTGAAAGAGCTTTCTGGACATAGTGGTTCTGATTTCTCTAAGTTCAAGGTAATTTCATTAAAATCCTCCATTAGGAACCAAGCTGTATTACGTCTTCTTCTGATTTCTTTGATCTTCTCCCAAATTTGATTTCCGAGGTGCTTTATCGGATGTCCATAAACAAAAGTAATATACATGTTCTGATTACCAAAAGTAGCTTTTGCATCTATAACATTATTATCTCCTTGTAGGATGGTTAAATCTATATTATTTTTTCAAAATACCGCTAATCCACCACTTAGCCCTATAGATTCTTTTATATAAGCGTTGGAGTAGCCCATCCATCCCTTAACTAACTCCACATGCTGGTAGTTATTTTTGGTTTCCATGAGGAACAAGATGTCTGGAAATATGTGTCGCCGTATTTCCTTTAGACGTCGAATTGTCAGGTTGATCCTCAAACCCTGACAGTTCCAACTTAGTATACTCATTGTGTATTGGGTGGCTTAAGGAAAGCCATGGTTTCTTGTGGAACCTTGTTTCTGGATAGATAGGAGGAGGGATCTTCGGATATGGACTTGAGGGAAGACTTTGGTGAGTCGATTCTCTCAAAAACTA
>OVAX01001750.1:0-39363 GCA_900406405.1 Lepidium africanum | reverse complement strand
AGCTGTGTTGTAAATCCGTTGCAAAAAAACGTCCCAAATCTAACCTTTTGTTGTAGTGAGCAGAGATTCTTAAACTCATGAGAATTGGATTGAGTTGTTGTGAAGTAGATGTGGAGAAAAGGTTAGATATAAGAGAGGCTGTTGCGAAGATGGATGAGTTAAAAGAGAGAGAACAAGGAGACAACGATGACTTCTACTCAACATATGGAAGTGAAGCTGATGGTAGATCATCTAGGGGAGTGTCAAGTGAGGCAATTAACTTGTCATGATAGAAGACAAAAGTCAAGCAAGTTAACTTAGAATTTGAGACCAAAAGTTGTGTCTTAAAACAGCAACTTGCTAAGAGTTATTTGATGTCTACACTTCAACAACCTAGAGAAGCCCCTTATAAATTAGTTGGTTATATGTTGTTTGTTATGTCATCGTTTGTTATATCTGAGGAAAAGAATAATTGTAGAGAAAAACTTCTTTTCCTTAAAGCATATGAACAATTGGACACCATAAAGAGTAATAAAAACATTTATCAATGTACTCGAAAATTTACACCACAAAGGAATTTACACTCACATGGAAGATGAATGCTACACAATAGTTTTTTCTTTTCACTTTTTTTGATACCGACAAATGTTTACAAATTTACATTGTGTATCCTCTACATAATCTTTTGGAGTGCACATTGCCACATTAAATATTCTTAACATTTATTTCATTCTAACTGTAACTAATTATCCGCTTAAGCATTGAATTTTTCGTCAAATAAAAAATATTCTAAACAACATAAGTCGTTTGACAAAAAAAAACAACATAAGCCTTCACGTGGACTTGTGGTTCTGGTATACTTCGCACAAAATCTCGCGAGTGCAAGCCACGTATATTTGTAAGTCTAATTAACAAAAGAAAAACAGCTATATGAAATCGACTAGTACTGACGAAAGAAAGCACGTGACAAGTTTATCATTTATTTCATATATTTTGGGGATATTTTGCTACTTATTAATAAATTTACATACATCTGGCGCAAAGTGCATTTTGTGATTTGGCTGATCTTCAGTATCAATCCTCGGTTTCATCTACAATCGACTTCTGATTCCTTAAAATTCGGTAACTATATTTTCTTTCTCTGTTCGAAGTCTCCGATTTCTCACTATAATCCGTCTGTGATTCAACTCATTTTCCGATTAATCGGTATATGTGCTCAGTGCTATAATGTGGAAACTGAAGATCGCCGAAGGAGGTAGTCCATGGCTGAGAACCACTAATAATCACGTCGGAAGGCAGTTTTGGGAGTTCGATCCGAAGCTTGGCACGCCTGAGGAGCTTGCTGCTATCGAAGAAGCAAGGAAGTCATTTACAGAAAACCGATTCGTGAAGAAGCATAGCTCCGATCTGCTTATGCGCTTACAGGTATTATCCCTATCTTGTTCATGAATCGTGCGGAATCTCGCTGGTTGTGTAGACCGTCGGTTTAGCTAGTAATTACTTAGGAGTGTGTTGTTTCATCGAATCAGGAAGAAAAATGCAGAGAGGGAGAGATAGATAGATGGAGAGGTCAAGCTTTTCTCAGTTTTTGATCTTGAGAGGAAAAATGCTTAATCGCTGACTAGTTTGTTCATTCATCAATCTCCAAGTAGACAACAAGCATAGACATTATAGTTTGTATATGAAGTTTGCGCAGCTGGATCAATTGTATTCTTACTGTTTCCAATTGAGTGCACTATAGTAGCCATTTTACAGAACTGTGGCTTCTCTCATTTTCGAATACCAAAGATACTCCATGGATATGTAGGATGCTATTTACAATAGATGTACATGTACAAAGCAAGCATAACAGCTAGTTTCTAGATTTTTAAGATGAAGCTACAAAAGCTGACGTTAATAAATTGCTTCTCTTGAATCTGGACATCTGCTTGGGTAGTTGACCCATCTCAATAGTTTCATTTTCATCTACCTTCTGTACTTGTCCAATAAAAGTGAAAAGAGCAATCCCAGTCTAAAAACTATCGTGGGAAACTAACAAAAGGAAAATCATAATTTTAATCTACTTACAACTGAAGAATTGTGATACCAGTTGTGCATTTGTTGTAAAGCTGAATCCTGAACATCTGAACTAAGTTACTGCTTCAATTCTTTGAAGGTCTCACTACTACCTATTGTAATCTTGCAACTTTTTGTACTCTCTCTAATATTTTGGCTTTCATTATTGTTTCTCTGCCTTTGATTACCTGGCTTTCTCCTCAATGTTTTCTTTCCTGTGATCTCCCATCAGGGCTTGATCTATGAAATATTCACTGATATTTAAGCATTACTTTGCTGTAGTTTTCAAAAGAAAGCTCGATCAGTCCAGTTTTGCCTCAAGTCGAAGTTAAGGATAGTGAAGATGTTACAGAGAAGGTGGTGGAGAACACATTGAAGAGGGGTCTAGATTTCTATTCCACAATACAGGCACATGACGGGCACTGGCCAGGCGATTATGGTGGTCCTATGTTTCTTCTTCCAGGACTGGTTAGTTCGTAAATTTCGTGTTGCTAAGTTTTCTTTCGCAAATTTTACTGGAACTTAACAAAAGATAATTTTGATTACAGATAATTACACTCTCCATAACTGGAGCCCTGAATACTGTATTATCTGAACAACATAAACAAGAAATGCGCCGTTATCTCTTTAATCACCAGGCAAGAAACTTTTCCTATCTTTATTATAACTCTGATTTGATGCAATGCTACATTTGGATTTTCTGTATTTATCTATGCTCTTAGACACATAATATGTCCATACAAAAATTGATGTGTACACACATCTTTATGTTTCAGAGATTTCCTTCTTCTCATTTGCAATTGTTTAGTGATTTTGACTGTTGTCGGTATATGGTTCCAGAATGAGGACGGAGGTTGGGGTCTTCATATAGAGGGACCTAGCACAATGTTTGGGTCTGTCTTGAACTATGTTACTCTAAGGTTGCTCGGAGAAGGACCTAACGATGGTAACGGAGTTATGGAGAAAGGGCGAGACTGGATACTTAATCACGGTGGTGCTACCAATATCACATCTTGGGGGAAAATGTGGCTATCTGTACTGAAATCTTGACCTCTATCTGTCCTTTAAAGTTATCATATAAATATTCCTGGTGTTGACATATCTTTTAACTTGGATCTGCTAATAATGTAATATAGGTACTTGGAGCTTTTGAGTGGTCTGGAAATAACCCACTGCCACCTGAGATATGGCTTCTTCCGTATTTCCTGCCAACCCATCCAGGTTGCTCATAAATAATGTTAAGATGACAATTTCTTGAGATCTTAAGTTTCTCAATTTGGATACTGTTTAAGGTCATTCTTTTCCCAGTCTTTAATTGTTGGTCGACTAACTATTCAAAGAATTGAAGTGGCTTTCATAATCAATTCTTGGTTTAATATATATCCTTGCTGCTGTAACCCTGTATCTGTTCTGTCTCCTTTATGCTTTCTTAGGTTCAACTATATTAATTAAAATTTATCGTAGTTATATTGTGATGAGCTCCATATGCAGTGCATCATACCATATTTTATGAGCTGGAGTACCAATCATGGAAAACTCAAGTAGAGTAAATCTAAATCTCGAAAGAATTTGTGAATCTGATCGTAGCTTGTAATCTATTCAACTTTCACGCTTATCGAGTTGTTTAACTGTGTGTACATTTATAAGTATCGGTATTGTTTTCTTATGCTACAGCTTGTTATATAGCTATTATGAATATAGATAGAGTGCATTGTAAAGCATCAGAATAAGATTTTTTGCATGCTCCAGGAAGGATGTGGTGTCATTGTCGGATGGTCTACTTGCCAATGTCGTATTTGTATGCCAAAAGGTTTGTGGGTCCCATAACATCTACTGTTCTGTCACTGAGAAAGGAGCTCTTCACTGTACCATACCATGAAATCGACTGGGATGTAGCTCGAAACCTTTGTGCAAAGGTTCGTGGAATGGATGGTGAATTTTGTAACCATTCTATTACAGAAGCTAATCCTTTAAAAGAACTTACTTGCTTTCTGTAAAGATTGAGCATTTTTAGTTTATAATATGATCTTTGTTTGGCGGAATAACGCAATTTGATGTAAAACAATCTTGATTGAATATGCTGTACATACAATATGGGTCCCTACACGTATTGGTGTGTCATTTGATGCTTAGAGGTGACTATATATGCTGACAGTTGCTTTTGTATTGAAGGAGGATTTATACTACCCACACCCACTTGTGCAAGATATTCTTTGGGCAACACTTCATAAGATTGTTGAGCCTCTTCTAATGCGATGGCCTGGTGCAAATTTAAGAGAGAAGGCTATAAGAACCGCAATAGAACATATACATTATGAAGATGAGAATACTAGGTACATCTGTATAGGACCGGTGAATAAGGTATGTCAAACAGCAGTATTACAAATCCTTCTGTACCGTTACCCTTAACAATTGTTAGTGTTCTCTTTCAAATGTTCAGTTTGGGTTACGTTCGACCTTGTGTTTTCTTCCTGTTTTTGAATCTCTACGTTAGTCATTGTTGTTTTGTGCTGTTTTAACAGGTATTAAATATGCTTTGCTGTTGGGTAGAAGACCCAAACTCAGAGGCTTTCAAGTTGCACCTACCAAGAATCCATGATTTCCTCTGGTTAGCTGAAGATGGAATGAAGATGCAGGTACCGCATATTTGTATATATGATTACATTGAATTGATTACATAGACCACGGTGACTGCTGAACCAGTACAAATATTATGCCTCTTGAATGAGTAGCTCAGCAGTATAAATATATGCACTTCAGAGTTTGATAGTATTCAGAATAAAATTACTAGTTCAACTTATATCAACTTATATGAAGTTGGGAGTTTTACCTTAGTATGTGTTCGGTAGTTTCACTTTTGAATCACAAGAAAGAAATGAACAACCTTGATTAAGCTGTCTGATTAAATATTTCGTGAGCATCTGCATTACTATGTAATCTACCATGTTTCATTCTTTTCCTTCCAACCAAAACCTCGTGTTTACTTTTCATTTCATTACTAGTCATAAACCTTGAACTTGTTGTCCATATCTAATGCAGCAGCTATTGACAGGGTTATAATGGAAGCCAGCTATGGGATACAGGTTTTGCTGTTCAAGCTTTTCTGGCATCTAACTTTGTCGAAGAATATGGGCCCGCTTTGAAAAAGGCACATTCATTTGTCAAGAATTCCCAGGTTTGTGATTGCAGTTAATGAAGATCATCATTTTACTCCGGATGTTCTTTTCCCTCTCGTGATAGTTTATTTTTTCGTGGTTTAGGTGTTAGAGGATTGCCCCGGAGATCTGAGTTACTGGTACCGGCACATTTCTAAAGGGGCTTGGCCTTTCTCAACTGCAGATCACGGTTGGCCCATCTCTGATTGCACTGCAGAAGGACTGAAAGTAATAATAACGTGACAAGTTTCCTTTCACGATTTCATTCTGGTGGTCATGAGTTTGTTTTTTCCTATTCAGGCTGCGCTTTTGCTTTCAAAACTTCCCGAGGAGATTGTTGGTGAACCAATAGATGCAAAGCGGTTATATGATGCCGTTAATGTTATTATTTCGTTACAGGTTAGATTATGTGTAATACTTGCTGCATTACATATTGGTGCCAGTTTTAGTGTAATAGATCAGCCATAGATGTCTTTCTGTTCTGTTGACCTTTTGTTCTTTCAATGCTTATTTTAAATGCAAAAACGTTTTCCTTGTTTAATTAGATTATTTCTTTTTTCAGAATGAAGATGGAGGCTTAGCAACATATGAGCTCACCAGATCATACCCTTGGTTGGAGGTATGTTCTTAGTGCCCGGATATTCATATGTTATGCCCTCAAGCCTTTTAGCATATACTTCTTGTATTTTTATGTTTAATACTTTAAATCCTTTGCTTGAGATTTTAAGTGAAAAGTTTACTTATTTCTGTTGGCAGATGATCAACCCGGCAGAAACCTTCGGGGATATTGTTATTGATTATCCGTAAGGCACTAAGCATTTTCCATTTCATCGTCTGGTTGATCGTATTTTATGCTATGCTAAATTTCCCTTGATGCACAATAATGGTTATGTAGTTATGTGGAATGTACATCAGCTGCTATCCAAGCTTTGGTTGCATTTCGAAAGCTTTACCCTGGTCATCGGAAGAAGGAAGTAGATGAGTGCATTGAGAAAGCAGTTAAGTTTATTGAATCTATTCAAGCACCAGATGGCTCGTGGTCAGTCTCTATTCAGTACAAAAAATTTACAGTGATTTTCCTTATATTATTGGTGTATCTTCTAGTTGGTTTCTCTCTTGTAACCTGTGATATTTCCTAGGTATGGATCATGGGGTGTTTGTTTCACGTATGCTACGTGGTTCGGAGTGAAAGGGCTTGTAGCTGTTGGAAAAACAATAAAAAACTCTCCAAAAGTTGCCAAAGCTTGTGAATTTCTACTGTCAAAACAAGTTCCTTCGGGTGGATGGGGAGAAAGCTATCTTTCGTGTCAAAACAAGGTTAGCAAATATTTACGTGTCCACTAAACTATAATTACTAGTTCTTAATAAATAATATATGTCTTTTCTTTTAGGCATATTCAAACCTTGAAGGCAACAGGTCTCATGTGGTAAATACGGCATGGGCTATGCTCGCACTCATTGGAGCTGGGCAAGTAAGTGAATTCCTTAAGTAATTAATAACTTTAGTTCGTCGCGCTTGCTCATTCTTTCCATTATAATTTATCGCTTTGTGTATGTTCTTATTAGGCTGAGGTAGATCAAAAACCACTAGACCGGGCAGCAAGATACTTGATCAATGCACAGATGGAAAACGGTGATTTTCCACAACAGGTAACATATTTGCATCAACAACATTGATATTAAGAGAGTTTATTGGACTTGTTTTGCAACCGTCGTTTTGGGATCTTGTGTACGATGTCCTTTTGACTTAACGGAAGACTAATCCTCTTGGCTTATATCTCTCTCAGGAAATAATGGGAGTCTTTAATAGGAACTGCATGATAACATATGCTGCGTATCGAAACATTTTCCCAATATGGGCGTTGGGAGAGTACCGTTGTAAGGTATTATTGCAATGAGGAGAATGAATGAATAAGTGTTGAAGGTAGTTTATTTCGCTAGGGAAGGAACTATTTAGCTTAAAATGCTTATTTTTATCCAAAATTGTGTTATCCGGAATGGATCTGCTCTCTGATGCTTTTGTGAACCAATCTTTGTGTAATTTGACTTTAACTCAAATCTTTGGTCGAAGATTTCGTTAGGTTCCTTTAACTGTTTGCCATTTTCTAATAACCTTTATCTTTTTGTCACTTGTTGTTTTGTGGAAATTGATAGGCCTTATGTTTCTTTTGTTGGTATCAATCTCAAAACTGTCGACACTTGGGTCATAGAAACATGAGCCATAAACACCTTCAAGTCTATGCGAATCCAGATTGGGCTTCTTGCCTTGAAATTCATCATTCTACTAGTGATAATATATGTGTTCCTTGGTTCTTCTCTTATTTTATTGTAGACTAAGAAACAGAAACAAGTCAAACAACATATTTTCTCAAAATCATATGCAGAGATGTTATCAAATTACTGTAGTGGCAACAAATGAAATCATTTAACTCACTCACTTTCTTAAGAGAGTACATGTTTTTACTGTTACTGTTTTTAAAGTCTAATGATTTTGTAATAAAATTTTTATTTTTGCTTATTAGGATTTAACGGATCTTTTAAACTTTAAACAAAATGGAAGTCAGCTAATATGAGAGATCTTGAAGTGAGTGCACCAATCTCAAAGAGAATACTATGACGACGGTCGTTTTTAAATCACACGACTAAGAAATTAAATTCTATAAAATAATTCTCGTGTGTATAAATTTGACCAAAGGCAATCAATGCACCCTGCTTTTCACTCAAAAGCACACCCCCCCATCAACTTTCTTTCTTTTCACCTCTCAGATTCTCCATTTTTGTTATCTTCTTGTCTTTTAATATTGTAAGCTTTTGCTTCCTTCTCTTTGCTTCTCCTTCTTCTTTCTTCTTACTGCAACTCTAATGGAGTGTAAGCATAGTCTTTGTGCTTACTTCCATCTTTTCCTCTTCTTCACTTTAGTAACAGCTGACCCTCAAACAGATTCCCTTCTCACCTTAAAATCTCAACTTACCGACAATTCCAATACTTTAAAAGACTGGTTCATCACTCCTGAAGATTCCGACAAAGTCCCATGTTGTTCTTGGTCTGGTGTTCGATGTAACCAAAACTCAACTTCAGTCATCTCCCTCGATCTCTCTTCCAAGAATCTTGCTGGAAAGTTGTCAGGCAAACAGTTAATTGTCTTCACTGACCTCCTTGAACTCAACATCAGTGACAACTCGTTTTCCGGTGAATTTCCTATAGAGATCTTCAACATGAGTAATCTCAGAAGTCTTGACATAAGTCGAAACAACTTCTCTGGACGTTTTCCAAACGGTGGCTCAAGTCTCAAGAATCTGGTCCTTCTTGATGCCTTAAGTAACAGCTTCTCTGGTCCATTACCGATTGATCTCTCTCGGTTAGAGAATCTCAAGGTACTGAATCTTGCTGGGAGTTACTTTAGTGGGTCAATTCCAAGTCAATACGGTTCTTTTGAAAATCTTGAGTTTCTTCATCTTGGTGGAAATTCACTAAGTGGGCATATACCACAAGAGCTTGGGAATTTGACAACTTTGATTCACATGGAGATTGGATATAACTCGTATCAAGGAGTGATTCCTTGGCAAATTGGTTACATGAGTGAGCTCAAGTACCTCGACATTGCTGGAGCTAATCTTACTGGCTTCTTACCAAAGCATTTCAGGAATTTAACAAAGCTTGAATCATTGTTCCTCTTTAGGAACCATCTTTCTGGTGAAATCCCATGGGAGGTTGGACAAATTACCTCTCTTGTTAACTTAGACCTCTCAGACAACAATCTTTCTGGAAAAATACCAAATAGTTTTGCAGATTTGAAGAATCTCAAGCTATTGAATCTTATGTACAATGAATTGAGTGGGATTCTCCCTGAAGGTATTGCTCAGCTTCCTTCTTTGGATACTCTTTTCATTTGGAACAATTACTTTTCTGGGTCACTTCCAAAAAGCTTGGGGATGAACTCTAAGCTCAGATGGATTGATGTTTCCACCAACAGTTTCCAAGGAGAAATCCCAGAAGGTATTTGCTCAAGAGGTGCTCTTTACAAGCTCATGCTTTTCTCCAATAATTTCTCTGGAACTCTATCCCCTCTCTCTAATTGTTCCAAGCTTGTTCGTATCCGTGTTGAAGATAACTCATTCTCAGGTGTGATCCCTTTTAGCTTTAGTCAGCTTCCTGACATCTCATACATAGACCTCTCTAGAAACAAACTCTCAGGTGGTATTCCCTTAGGTATATCCAAAGCTACAAAGCTTGACTACTTTAATATCTCCCATAACCCTGAGCTAGGAGGCAAACTTCCACCAGATATATGGTCTGCGCCACGCCTTCAGAACTTCTCTGCATCCTCTTGCAATATTTCTGGTGGTCTCCCTGAGTTCAAATCCTGCAAATCGATCATTGTTATTGAACTGAGCAACAACAACATATCTGGGAGCTTAACACCAACTGTTTCCACTTGCCACTCTCTTCAGAAGATTGATTTAGGTAGAAATATACTGACAGGTGAGATTCCTGAGAGATTTGCAAAGCTTCCACATTTAACAGTCTTGGATTTGTCACACAATAACTTAAGTGGTTCCATCCCATCTGACAAAGTGTTTCAATCAATGGGGAAACTTGCATATGAGGGCAATACAAACCTTTGTGGCCTTCCTTTGAAATCGTGTGCAGCTTACAGCTCAAGGAAGCTT
The DNA here is from genome assembly GCA_900406405.1 of Lepidium africanum. Lineage (NCBI taxonomy): Eukaryota > Viridiplantae > Streptophyta > Magnoliopsida > Brassicales > Brassicaceae > Lepidium > Lepidium africanum. Next base: position 29,503 of record OVAX01001750.1, on the reverse strand, counting down.
GTGTCTGTTCTGTTAGCTTGTCTGCTCTCGATTCTGCTAATTTTAGCTGCAACTTTGGCATTGTACTATATTCGTCAAAGAAGTCAAGGTCAATGGAAGATGGTTTCCTTTGAAGGGCTCCCTCAATTCACAGCAGATGATGTTTTGAGGAGCTTGGGTTCACCTGAACTTATTGAAGCAGTTCCAGCTTCAGTAAGAAAAGCAGTTCTGCCAACAGGAATAACAGTCACAGTGAGAAAAATAGAATTGCAAGGCAAAAATAAGGGTGTTATGTTGAAAGTTTTGATGCAGATGGGCAATGCAAGACATGTGAATTTAGTCAGATTGCTTGGATTTTGTTACAACAATCATTTTGTGTATGTACTTTATGATAATAACCTGCATACTGGGACTCTGGCTGAGAAGATGGGGACAAAGAAGATGGACTGGACAACTAAGAAGAGGATCATCAATGGAGTTGCAAAAGGACTTTGCTTCCTCCACCATGAATGCTATCCTGCAGTTCCTCATGGTGATGTGAAGTCAACTAATATATTATTCAATAATGATTACATGGAGCCTTGCTTGGGTGAATTTGGGTTCAAATACATGCTACATTTAAACAAAAGTTTGGTCTCTTCAACTGAAAACACAGGTACTAGTGCATGTAATTAAATGTATAATCATTTGTACAATGCCTTTTTTTTCTTCCTGACATTAGACTCTCTAAAGCAGATCAGGTGAATGATATAATAAGAGTGGAGCAGCAAAAGGACATTTACAACTTTGGAGAGCTTCTTTTGGAAATCTTAACAAATGGCAAGCTGAGGAATGGTGGCAAATTGATACAGAACAATTCAGAGGATGTTCTTCTACGAGAAGTATACACGGAAAATGAAGTCAGTTCGAGTGATTCTAAACGAAGAGAAGTTGAAAGAGTTGTTGAGTTTGCACTTCTCTGCATAAAAAGTAAGCCCTCTGAACGACCTAGCATGGAAGATGCACTCAGGTTTTTGTCTGAAGCAGAGGATAGGTAATAAGGAATTCACTGTGAAAATGCACATAGTTCCCTAATACATATAGTACAGGGAATCCTTATATAATATTGTATTGTATTGTATCAAATAGGTGTGATTTGGCGGTTCTTTTCACCTGTGTTAGGATGTTGTTCTTGTATTAAATATTTATATGTACACTGTTACTACTCTTCAACTAAGATTCAATATAATACAGTGAGGTTTTGATTTAATAGGAATGAAAGAATTGTTTTTGATCAAATGATTAAATATCTGTTTCTACAATATATTTCACTAGATTTGGACTTTAGATAATATGTAACTAGTGTCTGTGTAATAAGATTTGGAGAAATAAAGGTGAATAATCATAAAACGAAAAAAAATTAACAAAATGACATTGAATAATAGTTTCCTATATATATATATATTATTTTTTTTCTTTTCTTCAAAATAGTTTTTTTCCTAAATATATACAATATATATCATTCTACTATTTTTCAGTTTTATTAAATTTTTTTTATTATTTTTTCCCTTTAATTTCTCTTTTTCTCTTCTATATTATTTACACTATATCTTCTAATAAAAAAACTAATTCAAATCTATTTTTTTAAAAACCCATAGAGATTATTTTTATACATACTAAGATATTAATTTTTTAAAATAGTTTTATATAAAACATTGCTATGTTTTATTTATATAGAACTTTTATCTTTTATACTATATGGTGAAAAACCATATTTGTATATATATTTTTGGTTATTTTCTCTACAATACTATATAGATATTCTATACTATTTAGATATTCTATATTTGTGAACTGTAAATCGGTCATTATTACATAAGTATAATAGTGAATATGGTTAGATTTTAGGTTTGAATTTTTTTATGATCATATTCTCTATTTTTATTCAGAAAGGTTATTCAAAAAATTTACCCTAAAAATTTTGGAAAGATAGTGGAAGACCCGTCAGCGTGACCTGCTTTCCTACCATATTTAACAAATTATTCTCGCCTCAAAAGATCTTCTAAGGTGGTTTCTTTGACTCTTCTGTCGCGTAGACTGAACTTCAAGGCGGATTTCCTTGCTCGGCAAACTCAAAGACTCTCTCGGTGCTCAGCTATAGTGAACAATGTTTCAATCTTCTGGACTCGTTTCTAATTTATTTTTCTTTTTTCTATTGACAAAAAAAAATTTGGAAAGATCTGATTAAAAAATTAGACATGTTTTATGTTTCAATAATTGTAGCTATTCTGCTCACAGAAAAAAAAAGAAAAAAAGATAACTGTAGCTGTATCAAAGGACATCCAATCCATTAATTTTTATACAACCCGTTCGTTGGTCGTGCGATTTGGGCCCGGCCCATCATTTTCCCGCCTCATTCTTCCCGCCAAACTCATATCGTGTAAAACCCTTTTTAGTTTTTCCCACACCTTTCATTTCCCGAAGTTAGAACTTTTGATATCGAGAGAGAGAGACAGAAAAAGAGAGAGATTCGTAACGGAGACGAAGCAAAGATGTCTGGTTGGGACGAAGGTGCAGTTTACTACAGCGACCAGCCACAGTTCCCGGAGGCCGGAGATGCCGCTAACGTCAGCCCCCATGCCGTCTTAACCAAATTTAAGGAATTCATTAGAAATTTCGAGATCGAGCAGAATTGTTTTCCCTACAGAGAAGCTCTCCTCAATAACCCTAAGCGACTTCTTGTTCACCTCGAAGATCTCCTTGCCTTTGATTCTGATTTACCGTCATTAATTCGATCCGCTCCTGCTGACTATCTACCCATTGTATGACCTCTCAATATTCCTTCAGTGTTAATATTTATGCTATTTTGTTCATATAGATACGATTAAAATTCCTGGAATATAAGAAATTAGGAGTACTACTGAAAATTTCATTTTTGAAAGAGTAGTAAGGTACTAAGGTTCATCTGTTAGCGTTGATAGAAGTTGACTGAATCAAACTTGACAACCATTTTCTATTACTGATAAATATTTGTTATTTGGGTTAATGGAAGAAATTAGGAGTCTTAGAAGTATTGGTGCTTATAATTATTAAGGGTCATCTTTAATGTGATTTTTCTTAGTGTTTAGAAAATTTAGACTGAAGCAAGCTTTGTATTGCAGTTTGAGAAAGCAGCTGGTGAAGTGTTGGCTGGATTGAAAATGAGGGAGGCTAAAGAGGGAGGGGAAATGGAGGAACCTGTGCCAGGGGATGTTCAGATTTTGCTGACCTCAAGAGAAGATCCAGTGTCTATGCGATTACTTGGGGTATGTCGTTTTAATATCTGACTAAATGTTCTCTGTTATGTGTTTTCTTGCTTGTCTGGAGATTAACTATAGGATCCCACAGGCTCAGTACATCTCAAAATTGGTGAAGATTTCTGGGATAAGTATTGCAGCTTCAAGAGTTAAAGCAAAGGCTACTTATGTGTTTTTAGTATGCAAGAATTGTAAAAAAACCAGGGAAGTTCCATGTCGCCCGGGTCTTGGTGGAGCCATTGTTCCTCGATCATGTGATAATATTCCACAGGTTCTTGTGTGATTTATTTCTTTCGTTGGTGATTTACTTTGTAGTTATCCTGAGTTTTGATACGACCAACTGGACCTTGTTTAGCCCGGAGAAGAACCTTGCCCTCTTGATCCATGGATGGTGGTTCCTGACAGGAGCCAGTATGTTGATCAACAGACGTTAAAGCTCCAGGAGAACCCGGAGGTATATATCTATTGTTTCTGTTGGTTTAATGGTTAGAATTTCTGGTTGGCCAGTTATATATGAAATCCGCCTTACTTTTGTAGGATGTTCCTACTGGAGAGCTTCCTAGAAATATGCTTCTCTCAGTTGATCGGCATCTTGTACAAACAATTGTACCTGGAACCAGACTGACAATAGTGGGTATCTACAGCATATTCCAAGCTTCATCATCATCTAACTCGTAAGCTTTAGTTTATGTCAAATGAGAGTGTAGAATGTTTTCTGGTACCAGTGGCACTAACACTGATGGACGTCCTTTTCTACCTTATGATGTAGGCATAAAGGAGCAGTTGCAATTCGGCAGCCTTATATCAGAGTTGTTGGATTGGAAGACACAAATGAGGCCAGTTCCCGTGGCCCTGCCAACTTCACTCCTGACGAAGTTAGTATTACATCATCTATAACTTTTTTATTTTTATTTGATAACCTATGAAGTTCATGGTTCGACAATGAACTATTCAATTTAAAATGACCGAACTACTCTGGTATCCAGGCTGTCGACTCTCTAGTTAAAGCTACTAAGAACCAAATGCCTTACTAGCTGTGTAAATTCCAAGTGAAGTGTGATAGTGTATTCAGGAAAAGTATCATGTGCTTTTAGTTTAGAGTGATTCACCTAAGTCTGCTTGGAACATCGCTTTATACAGCCTAGTTGTACAATTTTAATCAGTTTTACCTTTCTTGATATTACTTTTAGGAGGAAGAATTCAAAAAGTTTGCTGATAGTGAAGATGTATACAAGAACATTTGTTCCAAGATTGCTCCTTCTATATTTGGTCATGAGGATGTGAAGAAAGCAGTGGCGTGTCTTCTTTTCGGAGGATCAAGGAAGGTAAGTAACTGCAATTTCATGTTTCAAGTTTTTGTGCATTTAGATGCATTTTAATATATTAATATACATATATATCTTCAATTCAGTGCCTGCCCGATGGAGTAAAACTTAGAGGTGATATTAATGTTTTGCTTCTGGGAGACCCATCAACTGCAAAATCACAGGTATATAATGTGGTCTCAATATCAGTTATTGAAAATAAGTGTTGCATTCTTTTTATATAATTTATGTCTCTCTTATTAGCTTGATATTCTTCGTACATCAGTTTATTCTAGTGTTGGATTGCAATCCTTACAATAACTTAAGTGTTATTTTCAACACCTATAGCTTAGATGCTGAAAGCCAATTTGTTTTTCCTTTTGTAGTTTCTTAAGTTTGTGGAAAAGACTGCTCCAATAGCAGTTTACACATCTGGAAAGGGTTCATCAGCTGCTGGGCTCACGGCTTCTGTGATTCGGGATAGTAGCACTGTACGTCCTATCTCCAGAGTGTTATTCTGTCTCATTCTTATCACTGTGTTATATAATTTGTTCAAACTCAGTTCGCTATGACAGATTTTCAGTTATTTACATATTTTGTTCACTGCAGCGCGAGTTCTATCTTGAAGGCGGTGCTATGGTTTTGGCTGACGGAGGTGTTGTGTGTATTGATGAATTTGACAAGATGAGACCTGAAGATAGGTAATTTAAATCTGAATCAGAGGGTAGCTGAGTCAAATTTTTCTTGATGAGTATAATTGACAGAATTTTTTCTTTTTCATGTGTCTAGAGTTGCTATTCATGAAGCAATGGAGCAGCAGACAATCTCCATTGCAAAAGCTGGAATAACAACTGTCCTTAATTCTAGGACTTCTGTGCTTGCTGCTGCTAACCCTCCCTCTGGTCGATATGATGACCTTAAGGTATGAATTTTGGTATTCTCTTTTGTAAATATTATGGTTTTCTCGATTCTTATTCTTAGGGGATTTTTTTGGGTTTGCAGACTGCACAGGACAACATTGATTTGCAAACAACAATTCTTTCTAGATTTGATCTTATTTTCATCGTCAAGGACATCAGGAAGTACTCCCAAGACAAGGCAAGCAAATAAACATTTCTTTCAGTGATATATAATGGACATCAGTGTAGTTCAGATAGTTCACTTCGTTGCTTGTTTAGATAGACATGATTAATGTTGGAGTTATCTTTTGACAGGAAATAGCCAGCCATATTATAAGGGTTCATGCATCTGTTGATAAATTTTCGGGTGATAACACAGATTCTAAAGAAGATAATTGGCTCAAAAGGTGTGCTTCAGTTCGTCAAGACAACGTGTATGTGTAGTTTTCTATACAAATCCTTACTCTAAATATAATGCTCTTGTTACCTTAGGTATATACAATACTGTAGAGGAAGGTGTCATCCTCGTCTCTCAGAACCTGCGGCTGTGAAGTTGCAGCAGCAATATGTCAAGATCAGAGAGGTTATTTATCATTAAAATCAAACATTTAACAATAACATGATACGAAAAATTTTGTTCTCAAAAATAAGATTTTTGTCAAACAGGATATGAAGAGACGTGCACATGAAACAGGAGAGGCTGCTCCGATACCTATCACAGTGAGACAACTTGAAGCTATTGTCAGACTAAGTGAGTCACTAGCGAAAATGAGACTGTAAGTAATCTAATTTGCACAGAGATTCCTGAGACCTGATGGGTGGTGCCGTGCATTGACATTGTTATATCTGTCTAGGTCACACGAGGCCACTGAAAATGATGTAGGCGAAGCTTTTAAACTTTTTGATACCTCAACCATGGATGCAGCAAGATCAGGAATAAATCAACAGATAAACATAACAGGCGAGATGGCCAATGAGATCAAGGTTAGCTCATGTGGAAAGAAAGAATCATCTCTCTTTATTTGGGTTAGAGCTGGTAATAACTAAATTGTTTTGGTGTGAAAAACAGCAAGCGGAAACACAGATAAAAAGAAGAATGGGGATTGGAGCTCGGATATCAGAGAGAAGACTGATAGAGGATTTGGCTAGAATGGGAATGAACGATTCAATGGTACCTAAACTTACATCTTTGTTTGTTTAACTTTTAGTAATGCGAATGGATTATCTTTTGACAGGAAATAGCCATATTAACTTTAACGTGTGAATGTTAAAATTTGACAGGTGAGGAGGGCTCTTTTGATAATGCATCAGAGAGGTGAAGTTGAGTACCAACGAGAGAGACGTTCCATTGTCCGCAAAGCTTGATCGTCTAGGCCTTCCATTGTCCACAATCTCTCTTTTAGTGTCTTAGGATCTATAACGATAACAAAACCAAAGGACTTGGTATCTTTAAGTGCATTTGTAGGTGAAAACCAAACCAAAAAAAAAAAAAGGAATGGGAATTTTTATATATGTACTGATGAAGATTTTTTTGGTAAACTTATATGCTTGGTTTAAAGCTAACATATTCTCCACCAATTACTCTCCTTTGTAAAAATGTCCTCAACAAATGTTACAAAAATTAAAATAGGGAAAAAACCCTGTAAATACACCAACAGTGCATTTATCACTAAGAAGTAAGAATACCCAAAGGCATTGTCGTGGAGACATGGCCAATGTTGTTCTTCACAGTTTCTCTCTTTCGGTCTGGCCTCGCTTCTCTGAAGTTCCCCGTTGTTTCACCTCTTCTACTTCGGCGTCTCTCTCTATTCCTAACCGTCCTCCTCTTAGGTTAGCTCTGGCTCTTTTTTTTTTTTTTTTTTTTTTTTTTTTCTTATGGGTGAATTACGTTAGCTCTGATTTTATTCTCTCATCTTTTTCATCTTTCACACTGATTTTTAGGGTTTCTTTTATTCAATTAAGGTACGCCGTGCTTGGTGCTGGTTTTGCTGGCATGTCTGTTGCGTGGCACCTGCTTAAGGTTAGTGTTTGAGGTTCTCAGATTCTCAACTTCACTTTGTGATTGTTTAAACTGAAAATTTGGGTTTGCAGGATAGTCCAAAGGAGCTGAAATTAAGTGTTGACCTATATGATGAAGTTGGTATTGGAGGTGGGGCTTCTGGAGTCTCTGGAGGGCTTCTCCACCCTTATTCTCCTAAAGGTAGATAAAATTGCTCCCTTTGGTCAAATTATCTGTGAAGCTGGTCCCTATTAGACTTGGTGATAGTCTACTCTGATTCAGTGAGAAGAGTGAATTGTATTTTGTTTTAAAGATAAGTTCATAAAGTTCATAAAGATAAGTTCAAAGCAGGAAAGCTAGTTTGGCATGGTGCTGAGTGTTGGAGAGAATGTTTGGAACTCTTAAATGTTGCCGAAACAGCTGCTTCTTCCAGTTACTCATCTGTCGAGAAAGGAGACTCTAACAAGAGTTTTGGGAATTTTATGGTTCGAAGAAGGTACACTCTAAGTTACTAACTTTCTTCTTAGTATTTTTCGAAGAAGGATATGGAGTTTTGTAATCTTAGAAGCTGATTTTTGTGTTATATAAAAATTTTGTTTGACCAAGTTTTTCTTGCTTCAGGGGAATCTTGAGACCAGTAACAAATGCTAAGACGTTGGGTTTAATGAGTGATGTAAGTTTGAAACTGACTCAGATACCCCATAGATATGAATCAGACCCATACTTTTACTTTTTATTACTGATGCCATTAGAATGCTCAAAACTGTCTTTCTAGTTGTGTAGTTAACACTCTTGACAAAGATGGTGCCCAAAATATCGTCCCCAATTTATGCCTGCCTCTAAATTGCGCCTTCTATCTCCCCGGAGCTATGAATGTTAATCCGCAGCGCTATCTCCAGGTTTGGAAACATAAGAAAACACATTTCGAATTTTCTATTAGCACTAAGCTTATTCTCCTAAGCTTATGCATGCTTCTTTTCCGTTTTTCTCCCTTCTATAGGCACTCTTTCTAGCTTGCAAGAATTCAGCAAAAGCATCATTAGGAGGGAAGAACATAACTTTGGTGAAGAAATCTATTGATAATATGCTTGAACTTGAAGGTGAATGATTTTTCTCAGGTTTCTCACAATTTCTCTTGCACTTTTTTCACAATATTCTTATATTTGAGTTAGCCCTGGCATATACATAATCTTTATGGAAACATCCTCGAAGGAAAAGCTGTCCTTGTGGAACAAGTTTCACAGGCAGATAATTAGTGTCCTGGTCCCTAAACTGATTTAATAAACTTTGTCTCTAGATGATTTTTCTTGGAAAGGTTATGTGAGTCCATGAACTCACTTCAGCTAGCCTTTCTAATCCGAGAGTAGAGTATCCATGCTTTATTGTACGTCTTTCTCCGCATGGTCAGTTATTAGAATGAACAGTTATCTTGTTATCTTATGTAGGAAAATATGATGCAGTTATAATATGTCTTGGATCCAAGGTAGATTGTCTTCCAGGGCTTATTGGAAAGCTCCCTTTAAGGACATGCCGAGGTGTCATTACTCATATGCAGTTAGATGATAGTACCAGGTACTTTTCTGTGCTCAATAACTTTACGGGTATAGAGATTTTGAGCCTCTAGTTATCCATTCCAACTTTTTTCTTTCAAATCTGAAGTTTGATATCCCTAGTGTCACAATTACAGCCTCATTTAATTGCACAATTCTGATTGGTTAGATTTGCTACATCTCAGAGTGTTTGTATAGTGTGAGACCTTCTCAAAAAAATGTTCCTAAGCGGCGGTGAAAGAAGTGTTGATGTAGTCGCATTATTATGTAGAGCTTAGCTACTTATCTTAGTGGTTATTTTGTGGTATAGTATTTTTGCCTGGTGAAATAATTCTTTGTGGAATTCTCTATTGCAGAGGAAGTTACCCGGATGGTGGACCTTCAATCCTGTCAGATGCATGGCTCGCGGTTCAGGGACCTCGTGATCTACACATGGGATCTACATGGGAATGGCAATCAAAAAACTATTCATCAGATGTCTCAGCAGAGGAAGCTTCAAGAGCTCTCGATGAGCTTCTTCCTAAGGCACGTGCAGTTTATCCAGACATAGAAAAGTGGAAATTTACAGGAGCAAGGGCGGGTTTGAGAGCAATGCCACCAGTCACAAGCCACGGGTCACTGCCGCTCTTGGGATGTATAAATCAGCTGATAGATGCAACAGGTGGGTCTTGCAAATTCTGGGTATTCGGAGGGCTCGGATCAAGGGGACTACTCTATCATGCTTGGCTTGGGAAACTTATGGCTAAAGCGGTTTTTAGTTGCAATGAAGAACTAATTCCTTCTGAACTAACCTCTTGGAAGAAAAATAAACAATAAGAGAACTTTTGTTTGCTTCTCAGTCGCCATTGAATTTGTTATTTATTTCATGTTCAAATTGGAGAAGTCCAGTTTATGATAAAGAACTGAGCATATACATGGCCCTCAAACAAAATTACTAGATATGATTTCTGTTTCATGTGAACACAGAGGAATCTCTAGCCAAGATAAGAAGTTTTACAACTAATCAGATTCTAACTACCTTTCACTTTGAAGCTCTAACAAAGCTTGAGAAAGTTGAAGAGTCATCTTGCAGAAGATGTTGTGGTTTTCCTTGTTCAACCAGCATACCGCGATCAAGAATAAGGATGCTGTCCATATCAACAACTGTGGAGATACGGTGAGCAATGGTAATGACAGTTACGCCTTTGCATTCACTCGATATAGCATTGTGCAGTAGAGAAGCTGTGTGAACATCGATATTGGCGGTACATTCATCAAGGCATAGGATCTTAGATGACTTGAGTAGAGCACGAGCAAGGCACAGAAGCTGTCTCTGTCCAACAGAAAAGGAACATCCAGATTCCTTTACATTGGAATCTAACCCTCCTGCATTTTCAACCTCTGCCTTAACTTTACACTTCTCTAGTATCTCCCAAATTCTCCAATCCTCACTCAACCCAAGAGGATCAAGGTTATCCCTACGTGAACCGAAACTTATGTCACGAAAACTGCAAGCAGAACTCTGGTTGTCGGATGCAATATGGGTAAAGTAATCCTCACCTCAATGATCCTTGAAATAGAAAAGGACTCTGAGGAACAGCAGCAAGGCGAGAACGAAGCTCTCTAATTGGAAGATGGTTTATGTTAATTCCATCCACCATTATCTCTCCACTACAAACAGTAAGTCGGAAAAGCGCATTCAAGATGGATGACTTTCCGGCACCAGTTCTTCCAATTACTCCTACCTAATAAATGGAAATAAATCAAACTTGTTCTTTCATCAGACAGAAGAAACTCGATCTGTTTACAGAGTGCTCAGTGGTAGACATACCTGCATTCCTCCTTGAATTGTAAAAGAAATGTTGTTGAGCGCCGGAGGCAGGGTTGAGAGGTATCTCATTGTAACATTGTGAAACTCAACAAATCCTTGAACCGGCCACTTACCACTGAGAGTTTGGCAACCAGAAACTTCTTCTTGAGGCACATCCATGTACTATTCACACAGCAGAGAGCATAATTCATGTATTTAGTAATGCTAACATATGAAAATCACTTTAACTAATCAGAATCATCACCTGGAGAACCCTTTCAACAGACACTATTTCCTTCTCGGTTTCAGTAAAACTTGTTAAGAAGCTTCCTAACAAAGACACTAATGGAGCTGTATATGAGAGCGCTAATCCCACCTGTGAATCAAATTATAGTTTTCAAGCTGCCATTTTATTTGAAGTTTATGAAAACTGCAATTCTTACCAATCCAGGTGTACCAAAACTGATTGGAAACTTTCCTTGGGAGCCGATAACAGCCATTACAGCAACAAATAAGACAATCATTGCTCCTAACAACTGTACCAATTTTCTCAATTGATCAGTGCCTTTTAGAGATTTCTATACGCATTTATTGCAGAATCACAAGAGAGCCATAAGCTACACATAAAAATGACAGATGTATTACCTGAAGACGCAAAGAGAGCCACAAGCTTGCAATGATCTCTGAGTAAGAAGTCCGTTGGTATAATGTCAAGTGCTCAATAAATTTAGCTACGAAATGCACCTGTCATGAAAAATTAGACCGGAATTGGCATACAGGTTTTGTTTGCATTAGTGGATAAGCAAAACCTGACATTCATTCAATGAAAACGACTGAAAATTACTCAATCAATCATAAGAACAACTCTCCTCTAGAAGCTAAACCAAAAGTACCTCAGACTTAAAAGCCCTGATAGTTGTTGACCCATCAAGTGTCTCTGTGAAGGATGCATAGATTGGTGATCGTGAAACACTGTCCAACCTTCGTAGTTCCCTCGATGTTGACCTGTAGAAGAACTGTAACATTTTTCAGTTTAGAAATTCTCAAGTCCTTTTTCATTTCTCTCTAAAAGATAACAAAACATGATATCAACTTTGCAAAAGCTGTTGTCTAATAAGATTACCTAATTTGTAATATATAACAGGAAGTAAAAGTACCTGAAGCTTGCTGTATATATACCAAAATGGCAGAAGCAGAAGCAGGAATAGAACCTGTAATAAAGAGAAGAATGATATTCAGATGTAACTCTTTGCGAAAAAACGAGAAGAATGATATTCAGATGTGTAGAAAAAGGAAAAGAGAGAGAGAGAAGAATTTGTGTAAAACCTGAACATAAGACAACACTACAACAATCCCTAACAAGCCAACAAAATTTGCAAGAAGAATGTTGAGAATAAACGGGAGAGAGTCATCGATTGTATATAGATCAGAGGAAAACCTGAACAGAGAAACCAAAAGCAAGGTTAAGATGAAGAAGGACACATGATCCAAAGAGTTTTCTTGTCTCTGACCTGTTGAGTATTCTTCCACTTGGTGTCTGATCAAAAAACAGTGTAGGTGCATTTACTAGCTTACTGATTAATGTATCATGAACACGCACTGCTGCTTTCAATCCTCCAAATGCAAACGAGAATGCCCTCACTAAGGTTAATACTGAGTTAATGATGCAAAAGATACAGAGTACCATCTGCAAGATCAGTAGAAATTGAACCTCAATAACACGGAAATAGAGTTACATGTCACGGTTTCATGAGCGAAGCTAGTACCAAATAAAACGTGGTTGAGTAATTTGTTACTCCTCTTCCTGTCTTGTCAACCCAATATGAAAGCCACAAATCATTCCCATTACGAGAAGCTTGCATCAAAACTGCTGAAACCAATATTACTAATGTAATGAACCAGCCAGAAAACACAGCATAGTTCCTGCAAAAACAGATAACAATTACTTACTTAGACATAAACAAGAAAAAGAAAAGTCATAAGTAAGCAAATTGTTTACCTATAAACCATTAATTCAACTCGGCCCTCTTTTCTCTCCTCTACACTGACAATATCTGCAGCTTCAGTAATTTCATTTACGTCGTCTTTCTTGATAAAAATAGTTCCTTTTCTTTTGGTTAAATGATTTGGTGATGACATATCGCATTCATTGGGTAAAGAATATGCTGGAGATATGGATTTTGGCATATCAGTAACAGTTCCTGACCATTTCACTTGTCCTTTGTCCATCACAACAACCATATCTGCACAAGATATTGCCTGTCATAGAAGAAAGAGCTCGACTGTGTGAGACAACAAAACGCGATAAGTGTCAGAAAATCAAATAACTACATATGTGGGGGAATTATCATTACTTGATCCCAAAAACACTGACAGGTACATTGCATGATGATAAATTTGCATTGTAAGAAAGATTTGAAACCTGAATACTGTGAGTGCACATTATGCGAGTCTTTTTGTTCAACAGAGGACCCAGAAGTGCTCTTTGCAAAATCCAACATCCTACTTGTGAATCCACTGCACTCAGTACATCATCAAGCAGATACAAGTCTGAACCATGATAAACAGCCCTGTTGATTATGCAGACAGAAAATTATCAGAAACACAACATTGATTATATGAATGGTGAAAATGCATAAGCGAGAAAGAAAACCTGGCCAAAGCAAGCCGAGCTCTCTGTCCTCCAGATAGGTTTACTCCTTTATCGCCTATACATGCCATGTCACCTCCGGCCATTAGTGAAATATCCACATCTAGTGCGCAAGCACTCAGTGTGTCAGAATACCTACTTTAACAAAGCTACAGGAAGATTAAACTTTGCTTTTCCTAGATAAGTACAACAGAATTTTATAAGTAGAAGAGCATAAATGTGTGAATGTAGCAAGTTACTAGACCTTTTGGAGTCAAAAGGCTTCCCAAAGAGAATATTATCGCGAACAGTTCCAGATAAAATCCATGGGACCTTGCAAATGAGTGAGGCAAATGTAGGACTTTTCAAAATTGAAATCATAAAGAAAATGAATCATAGGAAGTTTTTGATCAGTTTATAAACCTGTGGTACGTATGCGACAGACCCATTTACTCGTATTGATCCATGAACACACTGCATTTCACCTAGTAGTGAATTCAACAGAGATGTTTTACCTGAACTAACCTGAAGTTGAAGGAAACAAAAAACAGTTCAAGAAATGATAAGAGATTAATAAGAGACACCTGATCCTAAATAAATCAGATGAGGATGATACTACATATATATAAAGTAAGAATGATAGGCTTTCTATACCTCACCGATAACTGCAACAAACAATCCCGTTGGCACTCTTAGGCTTACATGTTTTATTGTCAAGTTATGTTCCTCTTCAATGTTACTAGACCAAATACAAGATGCATCTTTCAAAAACACTGCTAAGTCTTCAGATGACACATCAGAATCTATAAAAGAATCTTTACTATGCTCCAAACAACACAAGAACTTGCTTACACGTCTTGTGGATATAAAGGCCTGTAAAAAGGTAACGAAACAGTATAACCCAAATGGTAGATAAAGCTGCTACTTTCAGAATACAACATGGTTGAAAAGATAAGCTTACATCAATGAGGCCATTGATGACCCATGGAAACGAGTTTAACGGAGAGATTAAGCTATTAAACAAAGCAAGACAAGTAAAAACCTGAAATACATTCCAATGTCAGGATTGTCAAGAAAAATATATACATTCAGAACTGAAAAAGAGTCGAAATATACCGTTGCTGCATCAAGTTGATGACCCATCAGTGCAAAAAGACCAAAAGTGCAAAGAGAAAAAAGGGTTGGTGTTGTTGCCCAAAAGAATACACACCAAGCATCCATATACTTCCGCGTCTGGTAAAGCCAAACGAAGACTTAACTGTTAATACAAAACACTTGGAGATAGATAGAATATCAGTTACATCATCAATGGGAAAAAGGAGTGATATGCAAATGAAACCGCTAAGTGAGTCACTTCGGTGGCTCTTGTCTCTTTTAGCCAATTAGCAAACCAATTATCCCATCCATACATTTTGAGTGTCCGAATGTTTGTTAGAAGCTCTCCAGTCATTCTAATCCTGAATGATAACAAAAATTTTAGAACTTGAGATATTACTACTCAAATCCCTTAATAGGATCAGACTAGAGAGACTTATCGGTGAGACAGAACTTAAACGTTGCCCTTAAAAAGAAACATAATAGAGAAAACACTGAATATCATACCTCTCATCTTTAAGCTTCATCATTTTCTCAGTTGCAGACGCAATCAGCACAGATATCCATTTATTGACTGAACAAAAGAGGTTTGAGAAAAGGGGCCACTACAGAATTTAGGAATTGTACTGTAACCTCATACCTGGTATCAGCAAGATGGTAATTGCAAGTCCAGACAGAAAAGCAAATTTGACTTGGGTATACAAAAGATACAAAGCTATCCCAATTTGCAAAGGCAAGCTGAGAAAGTATGTTTGAGTGGAATCACAGAATAAGCTATTCTGATAATACTTCATTGTTCAAAGGAAGATATTGTTACCTCCACATGTCATGCAAACTATTGCACAAATTGACAATGCGGTCAGCATCTACTGACATAAATGTTTGAATCTCTCCCTCAGAAAATCCTGACCGGTTTGCCGTATTCACCCACAAACACTGCATATAAAAACGTCTTGTTTGATAACTAGTTCACTTCAGATATTCTCACTTCAGACTGGTCACTTTCAAGAGATTTGAGGAACCAGTTACCACTCAGAATATAAGTTTTCACTTTTCACATGCTTTACCTTCCTGTAGATGACACTCATTATACTAGATCGTAGCTTCAGTTTAAGCTTTGAAAGACGAAATGTGTATTGTGTATCAAGAAAAGACCTACAAGACATAAAGCATATATCAGAAGTGCTTATTAACTATGTCTACACTTTGATTATACGACTAGGCACTATAATTACTTAGAGATAGACGTGAGGCCCAAGAAGATAGCGAGTGTATAGCCAAATGAACTTCCTGAACCTGGTCAATCAGACTTAGCGTCAGGAACTCTATCAGTAATCACATATATACGAAATCCTAAAAAAGAATCTCGACCTGTTTCTAGATACTTGATAAGTCTATTGAGAAATAAGGGGCCTGCAAAGCCAATGCAATCATTGAACACCTGAAAAATTTATGTTATTCAGTAGAAATAATAAATAAGATTACCAAAAGAAAGTCAAATAAGCAAATTTACCTTCAGTAATCCAAGACGAAAATATGGCCATCCATAAACACCATAAATTGACCAAATTAGTGATGGATTTGAGCTATTATTGCACTCTTGAAGTTGCCAGCATCTCAGTAAATTCTCACAGCATATAGAAGGATCCATATCGGGTGGGAGTGGAAGTAGATTTTCAAATTCTAGCTGCTTCATTGACCCCTGTTTCATTACTGAATCGATATATCCAAAAGTGAACAAATCCCACCAGCTTCCAGTTTTCTCCTTTAAAAATGAATAAATCAGTTGGTTTAAACTACTCTGTAAAACAAGTGTAGTTACTTAAGAGACAAGAATATTAACCGTACAATGCGCCTTTGATCATCATCACCTTCCTCAATAAGTGGATCTTCCAAAGAACTACAAGGAGGAAGAGATTTGAGAAGAAAGAAAAGGTAAACAAACTGAAGAAGAGAATCATAAAAAAGCATATACCTGATCTTTAAAGGTGTCTTCTTTATCCTAAGGACGTTAATAGAGATACCAAAAGCAATGTCCAACATGATGAGGAAAATCTTCTGTTAACCAACAATGGTTTGTGAGTCTTTTTTTTCACTCGAATGGTCGCTACTGTGACAGATTCATAAAGACAACTGAAGTACCTGTGAAGTTAAAATCCTGTTGAGATTCATGGCCTCTGTTAGGAATCTAAGGATCCACCAGAAACATATAATTCGACTAATGAAAACGCAGCAAGCACATGCAAACTTCGATGAGAGCATGACTACAATCTGCAGAAGTAAAAAAACAACCTTAAGGACAGAAACAAAAGAGGAAGACAAAGAAAGAGATCCTTTTTTGATTACAAGAAGCTTACCCACATTGCAAAACAAGAGAAAGGGAGAAAACAAAGAACGAATTCTCTCTTACACTTTGTTCTCACAAGAACCACCAAGTCCACACAAGACAAACATGCTCCAAGTGCAGGTATTACATACAACACACTCTTCTCAATGTAGCTTTTCTAATTAACAAGACCATAAGACAATATATCATTTGTTTCATCACTAAAAACTAAACCAAACATGAATTAGACTTACATACTTACTTACCCTTCTGTTACACCTATCATTCCTTCTCGTTATTGTGACTATGAGAATCAGAAGAAGAGTAACTACATTTGCTCCCAACCCTAAAACTGTAATCATGAATTAAGGAATCTGAAATCTTGTGCATTCATGTCTCTATATTAAACATTTCCCTGTAAACGCAATCAACTCAAAGGAAGGATATAATTCGTCTAAACGTTCCACGTTCACATCCATGTTAAGCAGCTGAAACCAAAACGATAAATATCTCATCATCTAACGACTCATAGAGAAGAAATTAGTAGTAAAACAAAAACTCTACTTACAGTGAAATTGCTGAAAGTGATAGCCATGGATTCTCTAGGTCCCAAACCCTTAATATATTAGCAGAAGAGTTCTGGCTTTTAATAATCATACTAGAAATTCCAATAATTTGGTTTTTTTCTGAATTTAATACTTTTTATATGTACAACAAGTGTGATATAAAGCTGCAATCGTTAGTGACCACGATAAAAAGTTAAAGTTAAAGTAAGTTGGAATGGTCCATTGATTAAAATAATCACTTTAGCTGAGATCAGATTACAAGATACATGCGTGAGTTTGATCAATTTTAGATGATGACGTGGACGCCACTCATCTCTTCTGTTTCCACCCAAGTGTCTTACTCACTATTTCCACAATAATATCCATAACTTTCTAAGGATTTGCTCAAACTCAAGTTTTGGTAAGAAAAATTCTCTTTGTATAATACAAAATCACATGGAGTCATCAGAATCTTCTGATTCACTCCTCTCCGGATCAACTTCTATTGGATTACTAGTGCCTGTCTCAGGAGCTTCAGGCTTTTCAACAGGTGTAGATGAAGAACCAGATACTTTCTTATTTTCATTACGAGCATTCTCGTTTGCAGCTGTTTCCTCTTGTTCATTTACCTATACCAAAAAGAAATGTTCAAATCAAATAAAGATACAAAATTGGAGAAGCTAACTATGGTCATATCATGTATTGATATCAAAGTAAGCTTACGTTTTCTATTGTTCCGCCACTCAAGATGTTCAACAAATCCCTTTCAACACGCTGAACAAGCTCCGGCTACAAAGTTTTGGCAATCAATATGTTAAGTCAACAGAATAAACTATCAAGATTCACTCATAACTTTCAGACTTGAGGACTGATGAACATTACATTAAGGTCAGGCTCTCGACGAAATCTTCTCTTCCGAGCATCCTTCATTGGAGGAGTTAAACCATGTCTGTATTCAACTGTATTAGGTGCAGCATCACCAGGCTCCCTAACCATGATCATCTGCGTGCCATTCATATTGCTTTTTAGTCAAAATTTACAAAATGTAAGGCATACAAGTAAAATATGAATCAAGTGAATTTATTTTACCTGTCCAATATCCGCAGTTTTGACTAATGCACAATCATCATAAGTTTTAAAAGACTCAACAACAGCAGGAAGATCAAGCAGAGAAGCTGGAAACTCTTCGTTTCCAATCACAAATGTTCCACTTCTTCCGTCCTCTGCAAATTCAATTCACATCAAATTCTGAATGTCAAGTTAGACAATTCAAATAGATTTTCTAGACCAACTTTAGTTCGTAATCAGATTCAAGAACAATGCAATAAGAATGTTTTTCAGCTTCTCTGACAAAATGTTTAGTTTCACAATATTAAGTTTCTCTAGGAGACAACGCACATCACGATGATCCTCAATGAGATTCAAACAACATTCATATACTCATCAAGTGACACAAGAAGCAAAATTTCAGTACAGACTACAAATATTCCAATCCGCGGAACAATTCAGAATAATTACATTGATTGCAAAACGATAATTTCTGATAAATTAAGAAAAAAGTATAAAACTTTGAGGGTAATGTGCCAAAAAACGAAAAACCCTTGATTTGGTACCTTGAAAACACAAATCTAATGGGATTTCTTCGGAAGTAGAAGCCTCTTCGCTAAGAAGGCGATCAATTCGCTCAGAAACAGATGGTGGAACCCTAAGTATGAACTGCTCTTCCATCAAATATATCAATTGGATTTGAGAAGAGCAAGAGGAAGATCAAAGAAACTTTTTTGGTTGAGAGGAATTAATAGATAGAGGATGAGCAAATTTGAGAGACAGAGAGTGAGAAGGCGTCGTGAAACAAGGAAGACGAAGCAGAGGCAAAAAAGAGTTATTTTCTGAGACGGACGAATTGAAAAAACTAAATCTCAAAGAGACAGCGAACAAATAGAATAAATGTTAAGAAAATTAAAAAATTGAAAAGTAGTGTATATACCATTTTGACATTAAAGAATCTTCGATATTACACTGAAAACCTAGATAATACCCGCCCGCCCAAAAGAATTGGGTAAACAAATCGGATCTCGATTTTACTCTGGATTAAATTCACCGGAAAACTGTAAATCCCTGATATTTCGAACTTCTCCTTCCTTCTTCGCTCCATCTTTGTCGTTGCCGTAAATCCAGCGTATAACAACAAGACCGTCCAACTCCTCAAAGACATCGCAATCCATGGCTAGAACTCGCGGTGGTGGGATGAAAATCTTCAGTAGTAGGAAGAAGAGCAAGCGGAATCGTGGAGAAATTTTGGAAGAAAACCTTGAGGAAAAGGAGTTGTCTTCAGAGGCTCTAAAAGAAAGTGATGCAGTCAAGAGTAATAGAGAAGTAGGAGTTGAGGAAGTTACAGGAGGTGGTGGTGAAAGCGCAAAAGGGCAGAAATCAGTGCCAAGCGTGGTTGAAGATGTTGTCAACGATGCAAGTGACAGAGATGTATTACCAGAGGTCCAGAGAGAAAGTGACAGAGAGGTATTACCAGAGGCAAACGTGAGTGTTGATGGTGTCCCTGATGCAACGGTAAGTAATCGAAGCGATTTGATTTGATGTAGAAGTATTAATGTCTTATTGTGTTGATGTGGTGTATTGATGTGTTTTGTTCTTGTGTTGTGTTGATGTGTTGTGTTGATCTGGTCTGTTGATCTTGTATGTTTATCTGGTGTGTTGTTTTGGTGTATGTTACAGAATAGAGAAGAGGAAGAAAAAGATATAGGTGTTGAAGAGGACGACAATGGTCCTGGTGCGAGGCTTCCTAATGGAATGTACTTCCCACCGTCTCAGTACAAGAACAAAATGAGAATATCTACTCGGTGCTACATTAAGCAGACGCTGTCGTTATTTAAGGATTTGAAGCATAGTCTCATAGAGAGTGAGACTGAGTGGTTTACAAACCATCCCCAGTTCTGATATATGTATCATATGCCGATTGGCAGAAATCACATGTCAATGGGGATGTGGATGCTTCTTCTACGCACTGCACGCATTAAGACTAAAAAGGAAGTTTGGTTCATTTTCAATGGGATTCTGATCTGGTACAGTTTGAGGGAGCATGCATTAATCTCCGGTCTTAACTGCAAGTATTATGAAAAGCCAGATTATGAAACAACTGCTGGGTCAGAGAAGTTTCGAGTGAAGCATTTTAGGAATATGAAAACCATAAGACTGAATGATGTGAAAATAGCATTGGAGAAAATGGTACCTGATCGTACCAATGACAGACTTAAGATGTTGGTGTTGTACTTCATTTGCAGTATACTGGACGCTCCGACAAAAGTGGGAAAGAAGGCAACTGGTGTGAAGTCATTTCTCTTGAGGGCGGTATATGATTTGAGGTTCTGCTATAACTTTCCCTGGGGGAGGTAGACCTTTGAGCATATTCTTGTTGAGATCGAGCATACTCATACAAAGTTTAATGGGACAGTTAATGGTAAAGGATGGCCCATTCCCGCATTTGTTATTCCTCTAGAGGTTAGTGTATTGTTTGTATGGTTAATGGTTGATGGTTATGTTGTGTGTGTTAAATATGTGGTTAATTTATGGTGTGTAGTTATTGGCTTTTGAGGCAATCAAGGAGTTCGGAAGCAACTGCAGAGTAGGATGCCCACTTACTATGTCAGATTGTCCTAGGATGTGTCGGTCGACGTTCAAGAAAACAGATTATATAGGATATGCTCTGGAAGAAATCAACCGTTTCCTCAGTGATAGTAAGGTAAGTAATACTAGTTATACTACGAATAAATGGGAAAACTTTGATCAGTTATTCTAGTTATAGTAGGTATACATCGTAATACTAAGGTGGGTTATCCTAGTTACACTATGTAAAAATGGTAATACTTTGTTTAGTTATCCTAGTTATAGGGCGTATACATGGTAAAACTTTGATCAGTTATTCGAGTTATAGTAGGTATACATCGTAATACTAAGGTGGGTTATCCTAGTTGTACTACGTTAAAAATGGTAATACTTTGTTTAGTTATCCTAGTTATAGGGCGTATACATGGTAAAACTTTGATCAGTTAGTCGAGTTATAGTAGGTATACATCGTAATACTAAGGTGGGTTATCCTAGTTATACTACGTAAAAATGGTAATACTTTGTTTAGTTATCCTAGTTATAGGGCGTATACATGGTACAACTACGAGCACCATTGTTACATGGAATTGTAATACTAAGGTAAGTTATCCTAGTTATACTATGTATAACTGGTACAACTTTCAACATTATTTATACCAGTAACTGTAATACTAAGGTGAGTTATCCTAATTAAGCTACGTATACATGGAACAACTATCAACATTAATTGACCCATGGGGAATTTATGGTGCAGGATATTGAAAGTACACTCGTTATAGATGATGTAGAAAAGGTTTGGCTGACGGAAATCACGGAACATGAGGAGGAGTATTTGAATGATACTATTGTTGATAGCTAGTTGCAGAGGCTCCGAGCTGGGTTTAAGGTGGAATTTACATCGTACTACAATGAAGATGTAGTCGCGCGCAAGAATGATGATGGGAATGAGCAGGATAGGGGTAATGATAGTCGAGGAATGAACGTAGAGCAACCTAGTTATGAGGAGTTGGTTGGTCTTGTAACGTTAATGCAGGAAGAGATTGACGATTTAAAGACAAGAGTAGCATTGTTAGAAGCAGCTGGACGTGATGGAGATGGTACTGCTAGGGTAGATCAAGTTGGAACAGATGCTGCCTCAAATCTAGTTGGAACAGACACTGCCTCAAATCCAGTTGGTGTAGCTAGTATAGATGGGGCAGATCCAGTTGGAACTAATGCTGGGTCAGATCCAGTTGCTGGAGGTGGTACAATTGGGGCAGATCCAGTTGGAACAGATGTTGCGTCAAATCTAGTTGGTACAGATGTTGGATTAGATACTGCCTCAAATCCAGTTGGGTGTGGATCAGACACCGTTGGAAAACAAAAGGGAAAACGCACAGCGGAAGAGTACAATCCAACACCACCAGTGACTCGAGCAGGGGCAAAGACAAAACATATGTAATGAACTTCGTATTTATGTGGTCAAAACATAGGCAAATCATGAATTCTTTTGGTGTTGTATTCATGAAACGTATGCTCTTTTGGTATGTATTAATGAATTCTTTCGGTTATGTATTGTTTAGGTGATGATTTCTTATGCTACTCAGTTCCAAGATATATAGAGAAAGCTTTATATTACATAAGGGAAACATATTACCAGAGCATAGTAGGAGCAACATAAAAATCATAGAGTCGAATATCTTACATCTTACAACTAGCATAGCAGGAATTCATAAAAACATAGAGTAGAATAGGGTATCTTACAAACGGTATTAAGTCAGAGAGTAGAATATCTTACAAGGTAGATAAGATA
Organism: Lepidium africanum; assembly: GCA_900406405.1. Lineage (NCBI taxonomy): Eukaryota > Viridiplantae > Streptophyta > Magnoliopsida > Brassicales > Brassicaceae > Lepidium > Lepidium africanum. The sequence continues at coordinate 6,703 of OVAX01001750.1, read as the reverse complement.
GTACTTAATATCTTACAACTAGCATTGGGACTTTGTACTCATTCCAGCCCAAGAGCCTTGACAATGTCTGTAAGCTTGGTGACTGTTTCCTTCAATTTTCGAATCTCTTTTTCCTGCTCGACCGTCTTTTTGTACATCTGACCACAGGGTGCTTCAGCCAGATAGTTGTCAAAATGCACCTTGTTCTCATTCAGTGCTATGGGGAAAATGTGATGATTAGGATCTTGAGCTATTGCAAATACTAGTACACCACTATATCCGTTCTTAAGGAATGTCGCATCCATAACTATAACCTTCCTCATAGCATTAAACCCTTGGATGCAAACTCCCAAAGCTATGAAAAGGTATCTGAATTTCCCTTTATCATCTAATTTCACCCGTGAAACTGTTCTGGGATTACCCTTCTCTAACATGAACAAATCAGAATGTAACATCTTATAGCTTTCTTCCGGAGTACCATTCAAATTACTAATAGCAAGTGCCCTCCCTCTTCGCGCTGTAGTGTACGATTTACTAACACATAATCTTGTCTTAACAAGATCCATAATAACTCTAGGAACTGGAGTGTTCAGTTGTCTATGGAAAATCCGCTTGCAGTAGAGCTGCAACTATTTCTGGTGTGCCTTTCCTCTTAATCTTGAAGGCCCCGTTCTGACTTGCACGAGAACATAAATGCATCTTTGAGTACTTTTTAATATAGAAGATATTTGTGTTTACAATCCTTGAAGCTCGTATACTCCATTGGCAGCCTTCTTTCTTACATCCCAGCATCAATCGTGATCGATATAATTTTTTTGTAGCAAAGTAAAAGCTGTTCACAAATGATCCTTTATCCACCACTTCTTGCAATGCCTTCTTACAGGGAAATTCCTGGCGCAATTCCAAACCCAACCTGTCTTCCCATTCTTCGATATACTGACTACTTTTCACAACAGGTGGAGGCTCAACATATGCATCACCTAACCTTTCAGGTACAACATACTCAATAATAGCATTCGATGCGATATCACTTTCATCAACATAATTCATTGCAATTAAACCACCATCACCATCATTTGCTGCTTCTTCAACAACTTTTCCTACCACAACTACGTCATTACATTCACCAAAGTCATCAAAATCATCTAACTCATCATAGTTATTACCAATAGAACTTCTACCCACTCTCGACCCTAATCCAGACACTATCTTAGGCTCTTCCGACCTATTAACGACATCAATAAACAACTTACACCTGCCTTTCTATTCATCCCCAAACGATAGAAAACCACTTACATGCTCATCATCACAAATACTCATTTCTTCCTCACCTCCAAGCATAGGTGCGAAGAAATTCAGTTTCAACCTAACCTTACTTTCATCTAAACGAAGCCTCTTGTAAATACAACTAACCAACACAGAGAAAGTTATATCCGCTACAGCATGTTTCATATATAGAAGAATAGAGGGACTACGACCTTTGCATTTTACCAATATTGTGACCTCCTCGCTCATTGTATCCTGCGTAAAATAACTCAAATAAAAAATGCAATACGATTCAACCCACTCATTCTCATATTAACCAATTTTAATTTCTACTCACACAGCTTCAATTATCAATTTACAAATCTGAATAGGGAAAGATTTGAATCAGATTGCAAGTAAAAACCTTTACAGAAGACGTTGCAAAGATGCACGACAGGAAAGATGAGCTACACTATGCTATTTGCCGATGGCGCTTCTTCCAGGCCGTGGAGCAAACGTTCCGAAACTCCCGCTCAAATCACTGTAGCTCCTCCTCTCTTCAGCTAGTGGACTGTGAGCAAGAGACCCGAAACTCGTAGGGTCTCCTTTATTTATATTTATATTCCAATCCACTAAAAAAATAAAAACGAATACAAATCGAATGTACATAAATCGTAAAACTAAGCCAACTCTTACCATTATAACTCGTAAAATTAACCCTATTATTACCAGTATAACTCGTAAGACTAACACTGGTCTTACCATTCATACAAGGTAAATATCGTAAAACTAGGACTAGTCTTACCATTAATACTTGGTACAATTAGTATAACCACATATCGTATTAACACTCATAAAATGTATAACTAGTAAAACAAATCCTAGTCTTACCAATCATACAACGTATACTTCGTCAAACAACCCAGAGTTATACTATTTATACAACGTATAACTCGTAAGACTACCCATAGTCTTACCATTCGGGCAACGTATAACTCGTAAGATACCCATAGTTTTACCATTCAGGCAATGTATAACTCGTAAGATTACACATAGTCTTACCATTCAGGCAACGTATAACTCGTATGATTACCCATAATCTTACTATACTCACGATTTAGTTTTTACGGCGTGGGTCCCATTTTCATTTTCACTTTTTAACTTTAGAATAAATTACAGATAGAAAAGGGGAGGGCATTCAGGTCAATCAACATTTCATTAAACTATTCAGGGCATCCATATTACCTGTGTCTATAGTGGATTTCGATTTTCATTTTTTGTCCATCTCAGATCTTCACCTGGCAAAAAACTAGCGGTGCCGATAACATAAAGAAGTTGAGAAGAAATAAAATGGCTTAGAAGACTTGGATTGGTTTAGAGGGTCTCAGCACAAGGAGAGTCTCGAGTTCTAAGAGAAGGTTCGGTTAGAAGACTTCATGCCATTTTATTTGCGTTCGTTGACCAAAACAAAGGACCAGCTACTCAATACAGGAACTTTAGGGAAAAACATAATTCTTTGAAAAGAATTTGGGGTTCAACTGTAAAACTAAATAATATAGGCGTTCCAAAAACAGAATGATAGAGCTTACTGATGAGAGGGGTTTCAGGAACTTCGAGGAAGGGTCTAAAGGTGATATTACAGCTAGATATTTCAGCAATTTGTTTTCATCCTCAACACCTGATGGTATTACGGAAGCTATAAGGGGCATGCAAACTCGTATATCAGACATGATGAATTCTGAATTACTGGCACCAGTTACTAAAGCTGAAATTAAGGCTCCTGCCTTCAGTATCAGAGGGGACAGTGCCCCTGGTCTTGATGGGATAACTAGATCCTTTTTCCAGACATTATGGGATAGGATTGGAGATAAGATATCCCGAGAGGTTAAGAAGCATTTCTTCATGGATGCTTTCCTTTGGAATGGAACTATACACACACTGCTCTAATCCCTAAATGTAATGAACTGAAAACAATGGCTCAATACAGACCAATCAGCCTCTGCTCAGTCTCGTATAAGATCATATCTAAGATTTTAGTCAAGAGACTTCAACCTCTGTTGCTTTCTATCATATCAGATACTCAAGGAGCATTTACTGCTGGAAGACTTATCTTGGATAATGTCCTCTTGGCCCATGAACTCATGCATTATCTAAACTCTAATCCTGAGGGACAAAAACATTACATGGCGGTAAAGACTGACATGTCCAAGGCTTATGATAGACTTGAATGGAGTTTTCTTGAAGCAACTCTTATTCAGATGGGATTTCATACTAAATAGGTTAATCATTGCCTATTTCACTGCCACATTGCTCGTTAGATGTGGGCTCTCTCACATTGCCCGTTACCTCCTAATGGATTCTCTCAAAACTCTGTGGATCACAACTTTGCTGTCCTGTTTAACAAGCATGATCAAGACAAAAACAACATCACAAACATTAGAGTTTTTCCTTGGATCTTATGGACCATCTGGAAAACAAGGAATGAAATCATGATCCAGAGGACCTTTCCAATCTTACAAGTCAAAGTACAAGAGGCCATCTCAGACATGGAAATCTGGACTCACACACTCTTGAATAAGAATTCTATGGAAACCTCAGCTCCTAGAATAACTCCTGATGCAAGCATTAGAGATGAATCTTCACATGATCACATAATCAACTAGAAGGTTACCTGGGACAAAAATTCAAACCTTAATGGAGCTACTTTCATCATACGCAAACAGGATACAAGCATACTTCTCCATAATAGACACGTCATTCTTGTTCAACCTCTTTCATGAATCTAGAATTTTTTGGTCTTATTTGGGTACTCTATTCGATGCTAGAAATGCAATACAGCAGTATCCGAGCTAACATTGATAACTAAAGCATCTTCAAGGCAGTTACATCTCCCTCCTCGTGGCCAAGATACAGTTCGTGGACCAGCAGAATCTCTCATCTACAAAATAAGTTTCAACATATATCATTATGTCTCATTCGTCCTAATCTAAACCTCAGAGCTAAGGCTATTGCCTCAAGTGTCATTAAGCAAGTTCTTTATTCTGATTACATATCTTATGGGGCTCCTTCTTAGTTACCTTGAGCCACTAATCAAGCTTCCTTAGCTGCAAGTCCCTCTGGTGGTTGAACCTTCAGACCAATTGATCTTAGTCTATGTCTGAGTTTGGTCTATTGTGGTTACTTCTTGTGGGCCTCTTTAGAAGTCCACGAAGGGTATTCTCTTAAATCCTTCACTTTTCTGTTACTCATTTTACCTCTTTTCTTGGGCTATTTAGATTAATTCGTATTCCATTTGGGTCAGCTTAGGTCCAAGTCCATTTTACTTTTGTTTAGTCCTTATTGTGGATTAGTTTTTTCAATTTTGTCTTTTCTAACTGTTAGTTTTATTTTGTCTTCTTCTGTTTGGAACGTTCCCTTCTTAGTCATCATTGTCTCTAGTTCTGTTTTGTCCCTGGTTATTAGGCTTCTTGAAATAGACTCTTGAGCTTCTTTTGTTATATGTAGTCTCTCTCCAGGTTATAGGTAATGATTAACCTTTATACTACAGAAAGAATTTCAATTTAATTTCCAGGAAATTGTGAACCGCCACTGGTGCATCAATCCTCAGTTGACAAGTGGCAATTGCCAGAGTGAAATGGCTTCTATCTTCACACCTTGTCCTTGGGAACTGGATCCTTTTGCGTGACACATTACCTTTCTCGAGTTTCCTTTCTCATGCAACCTCTTTTTGTATTCCGCAAGGCAGAGGAACCAGAGAGAGTGAGGATACATGAAGAGTCGTTTCCTTCTGCAAAGTCTGCTTATAAATAGATGCCTCTCTAACACTTGGACAGCATTGCACCTTGATAAAATGGATAACACCACTGGCATTCCCTTAACCAGTTCGATCTTGGCAGAAGCAACTCACCGGCTTACTTATCTACTCCTATGTATCATCACACCATGATGCTCAACAGGAAAAGTCTACTTATCAGGGCCCTAAATACGGTAGAGCAAAGCATTCTTGAGATGATTGAGGACTTGCCTAGGACTAGTGTCTGCATCGAGTGGTGAGAGGCAGAATGATAGCCAAGGATCTAGCTCATTCTTTTTTGAGAGAGAGGAGGACATGGAGGTGATATATAGGATACAGCCACTACTGTACAATGGCTGGTTGGTTGCTACTGAGAAGTGGATTAACAATCAATCTCTTCGTCCTCTCAATAGAGTGCACCTTTGGGTTTAGTTAAGGTACCTTCCCCTACAATATGCCTCGGAAGAAGTGGTTAGAGCCTTAGCCTCACTCATTAGTCCTGTTCTAGAAGTTGAAATGGCTACCACTGCTCTCACTAGGCCATTCTTGCCAAGAGCCAAAGTAAGTTTTTACATTGGAGAGCGTTTAAGATATTACCGTGCTGTGTATTGTCAAAATGGAGACAGGTTCCAGATCCAATACCACTACGAGTGGGTTGGAAAACTCTGCCTTACATGCCAAAGGGTCACACACTCTACATCTGCCTGCACTCACATCTTATCTCCCGCTGACTACTATCAAGTCCCGGCCTTTCAAAGCCCTGAGCAGGTGATCTCATCGGATAGTGATGGCTCTACAGGAGATTGGTCCACATCCCCTGATTCTCTTGTCTCACAGTTGCCTTCTCCTTTTGTCAATGGTTCCATGGGACATGACACTGGAGTATTCAGCACTAGAGTGACCATTGAAGACGTGTTAAACAATCCTCAGGACACGTTTATGGCTGAAGTTGTACCGGACCCTATTGACATGGAGTTGGCCATTCCTAACACTACTCCAGAACCTCTACAGGAACAAGTGGATGAAAATAAGACAAGTTCTCAACATCTACCAGCTGAGCTCAAAGATTCCAAGGAGCCAAACGTTGTTCTAACTCGTTCTCAAGAACTCACCATCTAGAAGAATGATCATGATGAGCTTCCTTAAGGCTTGAGATTGATTCTCGCCTGTTTCATATCCCTATCTCTGAATCAGATGTCTCTGTCTGTATATTTGGATTTGGTTACTTCTTTTGTTAGTTTGAACCTTTTGTGTTTTCATTTTGAATGTCGTTTCTATTCTCTTTTGTATGTCTAGGGTTTTACCTTGATATTGTAAAAGGTTTGAGGCCTTCAATCCTCAGTTTTTCTTTTCAATGAATCGTTTCTCATGAGAAAAACAAACTAAATAATCTATATATACTAAAAGAACAAGTTTGTGGTATCCTAGGCCATCCACCTAAGCACATTTTAGTATACTCTAAATTTACCACAACAGCAAAAATTCATACTTTGGTATTTAATTCCGCTGTCGTTCCACTTCTTCATGGTTAATTACATAAGTTTTTTACCATTATATAGGTTTAGTTACATGTATGTTTATTTATCTATTTACTCTCCAATAGCGATGTGAATTAATGATGGGTTACTGATGTGTATACATATTAGCATATTTCATAGCTTTAATATAGTTAATTTTGCATCCATA
>OVAX01001749.1:0-39368 GCA_900406405.1 Lepidium africanum | reverse complement strand
CTAGAAGCTCTAGATCGAACTCAGGAAAACCTGTCTTTTTCGATATTGGAATTATCTTTTCCTTAACTAGATTCTTCAGGCAATCCTCGTACAGTGCCGCACAGTGCTCGGCGTTACCATCCGCTGCAGAGTGTTTGTCGATTGCGTAGATGTTCTTTCCTGGAATCGGAACCTAATTACCACACCAAAAAAAGAAAAAAAGTTTACTTAAAAATACATAAGAGACAAGAATATATATAATAATTGATAGGAAGATATAATAACAAAGAATGATGTATTTTCTTGTGTGTTTTGGTAAAATTGTTAAGTAATATAAACCTTGGAGAGAAAACCATCCATGGCGAGTTTGTAGTTGCTGTTTGGATCGTCCCATGAACAAACCCTCTCATCGACCCAGAAGACGTGCCACTTTGACCACTCAATTGAATTAATGTAAGGAGGTTGCACCAACTTGCTGCAATATTTGATTAGCAATTGATCATCATTATTGAAGTCTTTTTTATTTAGGGCTCCTTTTATTTATATATATATATATATATATATATATGTGAGAACAAAACTTAATCGGAGGAGAGTGATGAGATTTAAAAACCAGAGCCAATCGATGAGGTCACCCCCGGAGAGAACAACAGTGAAAAGGCCTTTCTCCTTGATGAACTTGTCGGAGAGATTGGCTGTGTACTTAGCTATTGCTTCTGACAATTCATTCTTAGTTGGAAACACAGTTATCTTCCTTTGCGGATTTGCCATTTGCAGCCTTAAGAGAGGGATAGAGAACTTGTTGGATGATAAATAACACTTAAAGAAGAATTTGGATATTGTTGATTAGTGTTACAAGTGTTGGGGTTTCTTGCTCCTTAAATAGAAAGAAAAAGTATTTTAGCTCACTAGGGCAACCATCAAAGTTTGTTTTGGAGGCGAGAAAAACGTGAATTTTTCGTCAATAGTTTTATTCACAGCACAAATCCCAAAAATTACACCCCAGTAGAAAAAGCAGAGGATTTAACCACTTGCCATTTCCTAAATTTATGTTATATTTTTTAAAGGAAAGAAAAAACACTAAATCATCAATACAGTAATAATAACTTATTTACGGTATATGGACGGTGATTGATTCGTTTTAGAATTTCTCAGAGTGAGCACCTTTACAATATGTCATTACCAATTAGGTTTAATTGGATTGGGGTAGCCTTCTACCTGTAATCAAAGATTTAAAAGTTTATATAGGGGTGTGATCATATATATATATATATATATATAATGTTTAAACTAAAGTTTGAGAGTGTTGCATATGTAAATTAGTTTTATTGACCTCGTGTTAAATATAAAGTTGTTCTTAATTGTAGAGTTATTTATAAAGACATTCATATCATAATTCAATGTAGTAATTTGAGATCAAATATCTCTAAAGATGTCACAAATTAATATAAAAATTATGTAAATTCTTTATAAAACCTAAATTTTTACCTGATACACATACATATATATATAATAATTTCTTTTTCACTTATCTTCTTCCTCCAAGAATTATTTTTCAAAAAAGAAAAACAAGAGTACACAGTAAATTCCGACCAAAAAAAAAAAGAGTACACAGTAAATAAAGCCTTTTTAACAAAAAAAATATAGTACACAGTAAATTGTACTGCATGTGGTCTACAAAAACCAAGCAATGAATGTAATCACATTCAAAATGATTGTACCTAACTTTTGTATTAACTAATTGCACCAAAAAAACGTTGGTTTTTACATGATTTATCGAATTCAATTTATTTGTAATTTGAACCTTAATTTTCTTCTTTTTCTACGACTACCTAAACTGATTCATATGAAAAGCTTGTTCTAACCACACACTTCAATTTTCTCTACCACACTCATCGGTCGGTCTGATGTCCTCACCTGTTTTTTTAGGGGTATTATATGTGGTAGTGGTAATATATGTGTTAGGCAAATAATATATATAAATTTAGCTTTTTCACAAATTTTTATTATTTAAAATTTTAACGAATATTTAAATTATATATAATTAAATATAAATAATAAACTAAGTTGTATATCTCCTCGTTAAATATGGATATTCAAGACCCATGTGGATTATAATCAAGTTTTTCAAATTTTTAACTTTTTGATTTCACTCAATTAACACTTATTCAGACATATTTTTTGGATTGAACTCAGTTCAGTATAGATCTGATATGCTTCGATTGTGGCAGTTTGTTAAAGATCCAAATTCTATATGAGTTATTTGGTTTTTATGGGGTTCGAATTTATGTATTTAAAAAAATCAAAATGAATTAATTTCAGCAAAAATAATCTAACAAAATTCACAATTTAGAGATTTGAATGAATGATAATTTTGGATATTTAAATATTAAATTTTTTGTTGAGGACAGGTGGCCCAGTGGTAGTGATCACTTTACAAATCTTCAGGTACCAGAGTTCGATTCTTCCCCGATGCAAGGGGAAGGAAAAAGATGGATTTTAGGATATTGATCGGGCTATGGATCGGACCTTGTCGATCCAATTATAAGAGTAAAGTTGACAAAAAAAAATATTAAATTTTTTATTAAAAAAATTATGTTTACGTATATAAATGTATTTCATGTATTTTGGATACCACATTCAATTCTCAGTATAATCAAATTCCGATTTAGTTTTTTAGGTATATGAATCTAGGTTCCATTCGACTATTTTACGAGATAGAATACTATTTATTTTCTTACCAAACTAATATTTTAAATTCCACCAAATTCAATCAGATTCTTTTGTTACCATTTTGATTTTAAGTTATTCAGCCTGATCCACTGGAAAATAAAATATAAAATTCAGTCAGATTCCACATTCAGTCATATTCAACTAAATTCAGCTATTACCTTTTAGTCCCAATATATGTTAATCAAACATGTATTTATCATAAATACTAGAAATGTAAACATTTTTTCTAATGGTCACAAATACATTTATTTAATGATATTAATTCAATTTTATATTATTTTTTCTGGAATACTTATTCAAAAAATATTGTAACTTCTTTTAGTTTTTAGATATTTAAACTAATTCATATTTTTTAAAACTAAAAATTTGAAATTATGAAATATAATCTATATATATAAAAAAGTAAAATGATCTCTATCACCTTATTGTTTGAACCGGGTATAGTACAAAGGGTTAAATCCGAAATTTTGATAAAAGAAAGGGAAGATTAGGTAAGGATTCTTGACAGCTTTAAAGAAAGAAGTGTATTGCAAAGAAGAAAATGGTTGCCCAGTACAGTTTGTTAGCTTAGTGTGTGTCCAAAAAGCCGATCTTTTTTTTGAAGGATCTGCTCCTCTATTTATAGATCATAGAGGCGGTTACAAAGTAAATTAAATAAAAGAAAATATATAAATTTCTGGATAAGATCGTATCTAGGAGATTCTTGCTAGATTTTCGGAAATTTTCCATGTCGGAATAGAAAAATTTTCATTTCTTTGTCTGCTGTGTCGCCTGACTTCCTTCAAATTTCAACGTGCTTCCGAAAAGGAATTCTTCTGAGTTGAGACATCGATATTCTTGCCGAGTTCAATACTTAGCGTTTTGCCCATTATTTTCTATGGACCGAAGGAGGATCTCAGATCCACCTCCAACAATTTTCTCCCCTAGACTCAGAAAACTGTTGCCGAGTTTCCGAGTCGAAAAGTTTCTCCGCTTCTAGAATCTTTGGTCCACGTGTCATTCCACGATTGGGTTACTAAGGCGGTTTCCTCGATTTCTGTGAGTCATCATTTCGCGCAGATTCGCCTTCCACTATTTTTCTATAAATACCACTCCAATTTCTTTACTTTTTACATTCGTCCAAGATTAACGAGGTAACTTATCTCTCTTCTTTCTCTCTCTACTTTAGTTTTTGAGTTGCTTTATTTCTTCTTTTATAAGCTATCATCATGGAGAGTGACATATCTGAATCTAATTCCAAAAATTCTGACTCTGGTTCCGATTCTTTTTAAGCTTATAGTAATAGTAGGACCCAGGAATATGTAGATATGTATTTTTCCAATAGTCCAGTTACCGATTTAGGTGATTGGTACGATGAACTCGATGTTGGGCCATCGATTCTCAAACCGAGGAGATTAGATAAACTCTATGCTTCGTGTCCCGTGATGGGAGATGTTGACATCAAACTTCCTGATTCCAATGCCTGACCTTGGACTCCTCCGGAGAGATATGCTATGATTGGTGGTTTACGGAATCCAAGGTGTGGTTTCCGATCCCATATCTCCTCCCCATATATTGTTATGCTCAGAGGATCGCGATGACTCAGCTTGGAGTCTCTGGAGTCGCGAATATCGTGGGAGTTTTGATTCTTGGCAGTGAGGCGGAAGTCGATGTTTCAACTCGTTTATTCGACGATATGACTAATGAAGTCAAGGCCTTGAAAGTGACATTCTTTCTCAAGGCTAAAACTGGCCTTTGGTTTTTTGACGAGCCAAATTCTAAAGTTACCGATTGGAAGAATCGATACTTTTTTGTTCGTCCTGAAGATGATTTCGTCCGCGGAGACCTTTGGAGTTTCGTACTTCCTGGGCCAGGACACCTGGTAGATTTCTAAGAATGATGATGCTTTGCTATTACTTACTTTCCATATATTTATATTTATCTCTTTTTATTTTGTACTTAAGAATCCGTCTGCAGCTGTTCGTCCTTGTCTTCCCAAACATCAGGAATTGTTGGACAAACTTTTCATTGTTCCTCGGCTCAATTAGAAATTTCTACCGGACGATCTTCTTAAGAAAATTACTTCTCGCTATCCAAGGGCTAAATCGTTGGCTATTCTATTTACGGAATAGGCATTCGTAGTCTTAAATTGATGTCCGATTGCTGTTCATTCTTTCAGGAGTTCTGCAAGCCGACATGGGAGTTGACGACTTCACTATGCCCAATGTTTTCGGTGGTCTGGACGTTATCTTTAGACATGTCCCGATTTCCCCTACTGAATTTGGTACTCTCACCTACTAACTCCGTCCTCAAAGAGGACTCGACTGCCGTGGTGCAGCCAACTGTTGTTTCTGAGGCTCCTATTATTGATTTGGAGTCTCGAGAAGTTGATATTCCGGCCACTGAGGCTAAGGCTGACCTTTCTGAGAAGGTCAGTAAAGGTTCCATGGGTTCCCCATCTTCCAAGAAGAAGAAGAATAAAACCCTTGTTAAAGCTCGGGATCTAGAATCCCCCGCCATTAAGAGGAGCAAAGCTTCTGGGGATTTTTCCTTCAAGTATGCTTTTGAGGAGTCGGCCCCGATCAAGGACTGCAAGTTGGAAGGAGCCGACTTGATGCGCTTCCTCAGGGGTACTATTGAGGATCTTCATCCTGTCTCTGAGATACTCAACAGGGAGGAGTACATTACGATAGCAAAATCGACGAACACAGTTAGTCTTTAGTACCTTATTTTCTTTTATCCGACTTGGTTTACTTCTAACTTTTTCGCTTTTGCTTCCTTCCTTTTTTAGATGATTGCCCAAATGAACTGGGTTCTTTTTGGGAAGGAGAAGGCGATGGCTGCTGAGGCCGAGAATGCCCACCAATTTAATGAGATGTCGAAGCAACTAGAGAAATCTCATCAAGAGGCGGTGGAGGCTAAATCTTCTTTGGTGGCAGTTCAGACTGATTTAACATCAGTAACGTCCGAGTTAGAGGTGGAGTGCTTGAAATCTTAGAAGTATGAAAAGGAGATTTCTGCTCCTAAGGATGCTTCAAAGTCTGCTACCGAGTTCCGAGACGCTGCTTTCTGGGCGGTAGAGAAGCACCAAGTCGCAATCTCTTCTCTCCATGATGGCATAGGCACCTTTAAAGGTAACGTCTAAGTATTTTCAACCTTTCATATGTTTGAGGTGCTGACGAATTCTGTTTCAGGTTCCTTAGCTGAACGCCTCAGAAGGATCTCGGATCGCTTCGACTTCCTTGATTCCAGCTTGACTGTAGCCTGGGTTATGCTTAGATGTGTGGCTATGACCATCTCTTGCGGTGCTTGCTGAAGAAGAAGAACTCAGTTGACCCCGACATCGTCTCGTTTGGGGCTTCTGGCCTCGTAAATACTAAGGCGGCCATTGACAAGGAGGTTGTCAGGACTTTGCATCCAAATGACTTAGTCATGCTGTCTTTCGAGTTTTGCAAGTCTTCCATTCTAGAGTAGGCTGCTCTGGCTTGGAATGAGGTGCTTACGTTCAAGGCGGATCCGAACGAGATAGCTGATCTTGTGACTGGGAATTGCCCAAAAGCTAGTATAAAGGATTTCAAAATTGTCTATGCTCCAATTCAGGGTATCGACTGGTATGGATCAAACAAAGATATTATTTTTTCAAAGGTAGCCGACAAGGACGACTCGGTTGAGCAAGACAACGCTGAAGTAAAGCGGGCCGGGACTGGTGCTTAGTTTTTCTTTTTCTTTTTTCTTTTTGTAAGAATATATTTTTTTTCCTTTTACGGGAGATTTGTAAAAACATTGCCTTAAATTTCGAATGTATGATATTTTGCAATTTTTCCCTCTTTTATTTGGAAAATTTCGGAGTTTCATTCAATGAGGTTTTAAGACTCAATTAGTTATGATTAGGATCTTTGGCTTTGGCATATTTTAGTTGACTCGGCTTACATCCGTGCGAGGTTTATGTTTTTAAGCGAGATTTTAAGATTCGGTGAGATTTAAACTTGGCATAGTTTGTGCGAGGTTTTTGACTCGGTTAAATACGAGCGAGATTTTAGGGACTCGGCAAGGATTAGACTCAGCTTGAACTGTGCGAGATTTACGACTCTGCTAAATATGAACGAGATTTTAGGGACTCGGCGAGATTTTGGACTCGGCGAGATTTTAGGGACTCGGCGAGAATTTAATGACTCGGCTTTAATTGTGCGAGGTTTAAGACTCGGTTTAATACGAGCGAAAGGACTTAGTAATATTTACTTTAAATGAAATTATTTTTGCAATTTCCAAATATTTTATAGAATAGTCTGGTGAGTCATTAACTCGGCGAGATTTTGAGACATGGCTTATAAAGTAGGATTTTTTGACCCGGTGAGATTTTAAGAATCACCTTATAAAGCGGGGTTTTTTGACCCGGTGAGGTTTTAAGACTCTGCTTTGACTTTTTACCAAGAATTTGATCTCGTTTTTTCGGGAGTTAGGGTGTTACCCTTTTTTTTTTGCTGAACCCGAGTTGGGAACTTATGAAAATTTTATTTAGTTTTAGCTGCACCTGAAGGCTACCTACATACCCTGCAGGGATCAAGCCAAGACGTAGTTCTAATTACATAATTAAGTAGATGAGGATGCTTCAAGTAACGCATCTAAGTTGCCGAGTTGGCGTGTCTTCAATAGCAATACCGCTGCAGGTTGACGGAGTTCCAACTTTGTGGAATCATCTCTCCTTCCATAGTCGCGATTTTGTAGACTCTTGGTTTTATGATTTTGCAGATGATATATAGCCCTTCCCAGTTGGTGCCGAGTTTACCCGCGTTTAGTTAAGCTGTGTTTTCAAACACTTTTTGGAGTACAAGATCTCCTACTACAAAGTGTCTTCCACAAACTTTTTTATTATAGTACTTTGCAGCTTGTTGTTGATAGTTTTTTACTCGGCGAAGTGCTTTGTTACGTTCTTCCTCCAAGTCGTCGATGCTAGTTTTCATTGCTTCATTGTTTGAATTTTGGTTTTTGGGAAAATGTTCTCGACACAAAGTTGGTACCACTACTTCTGTTGGCGCCATTGCTTCCATTCCGTGAGAAAGAGAGAAAGGAGTTTGTCTGGTTGAGCGTCTCTGTGGTGTCCAATGTGACCATAAAACGCCATCCAACTCAGAAGCCCAATTTCCTTTCTTTTCGGAAAGCCTTTTCTTTATACCATCTATGATCTGATTGTTCATCGCCTTGGCTTTTCCGTTTCCTTGTGGGTTTCGAGGAGTAGATTTTCTCACTCGGATGTTCCATCTGGAACAAAAGTTAGTAAACTTTGCCAAGATGAATTGAGATCTGTTGTCTATCACAATCTCGTAAGGTAACCCATACCGGCAGATGATGTTCTTCCACACGAACTTGACTACATCTTTGTCTTTAATGTGAGAATAAGCTTCTGCCTCAACCCACTTTGAAAAGTAATCTGTCATGACAAGCATGAATCATATTGGCCGAGATGACGACAGTGGTCTGACTATGTCCATTGCCCACCGTATAAACAGATATGGCATAAATACTAAAGTTAGTTCTTTAGTTAGGGCGTGGATGATGTGCCCATGTCGTTGACATCTGTCGCACTTGGCTGCGTATTGAGCACAATCCTTTGCCATTATCGCCCAATAATACCTGAGAGTTTTGATTTTGTGCACGAGTGATCTTTCGCTGTTGTGATTTCCACCAACTCCATCATGTGTCTTCTTAATGATTCCGTTGATCGCGTCACCGTGGATGCAAGTGAGGAGGATATCGTTTGTACTTCATCGATACAACTTTCTATCGACTTGGGTATAGAAAGCGCACTTGGCCTTGAGTCGATGAGCTGTCCATCTATCTTCTGGCGTTTCTCCGTCCATGATGTACGCAATGATCTCGTCTCGCTAAGGGATCTTCTACTCGCTGGACTATTCAATATCTGGCATCTCGGTGTCGGAATCATCAAGAGTATTAGTAATTACTGAGACGAGTTCATCATCTCCTTTTGGTAAGCTTATACTCGGTTGGTCTATACTTTCAACTTGTATTATCCACCTTTGAACGGAATTTGTCATTGACGCGAGAGCTGCTAAGGCGTCAACTGAAGTGTTCTCAAACCGGGAAATCTTGTTTACTTTGAATTTCAGATCCTTTGTCAACTCTTTGACAACTTTGAGGTATGTTTCCATCCGATCATTCTTTGTATCATAGTCTTCATTCACTTAGTTGACTACCAGTTGGGAATCGCAATAACATTCGACTTCGGTTGCTCTGATCTCTTTAGCCAATTTGATCCCTGCTATCAATGCTTCGTATTCTGCCTCGGTGTTGGACACTGGGAACGCAAGTCGGAATAATTGCACCAAAATTTCTCCTATCAGGCTTTCAAGTCGGATTCCGACTCCTAAGCCGTGTTGTGATGATGATCCATCAACGTAGATCTTCCAAGTTCGATGAACTTTGTTCGACTCTAAAAGTTGCAAAGTGGGGGCTAGTTCAATTAGAAAATCAACCAGTACTTGAGACATTATGTTTGCTCTTCCCTTAAACTCGAAATGTATTCACTTAACTCGATAGCTCACTTAGTCAATCTTCCGAATTGGTTTGGACTATGTAGTATTGTTCGTAGCAAGTGGTTTGTTAACACAATAATGGTGTGAGACTGGAAGTAAGGTCGCAACTTCCATGTGAGGTTACTACTCCTAGCGCGAGTTTCTCAGTAGTCGGGTATCTAGACTCGGCTCCGTCCAAAGATTTGCTTGTGTAGAAAATTGGGTGTTGAGTTCCTCTGTCATCTCGCACTAGCACGTTACTCACTACTGATGATGATACTACAATGTACAAGTACAGTGGTTTTCCATCTTCAAGTTTCGCAAGAATTGGCATAATCGAAAGATACTCCTTTAACTTGGAAAAGGCATTCTCACACTTCTCATCCCACTTGAATTCTTTATTTCCTCGCAACAAGTTGTAGAATGGAAGACACTTATCTTTTGAACGCGAGATGAATCGGTTTAAGGCGGCTATTCGGTCGGTTAGCCTTTGAACTTCTCGTTTGTTCTTCAGGGAAGGAAGCTCTTGGATTGCCTTAACCTGTTTTAGGTTTGCTTTGATTCTCCTTTGAGTGACTATGTAACCGAGAAATTCTCTTGAGGTTACTTCGAAGGTGCACTTTGCTAGATTGAGCTTCATGTAATACTCGTTCAAAGTTTGAAAACAACGCGCTAAATGGTCGACGTGATCTTCTGCTTTTAGAGACTTGACTAGCATGTCATCTATGTAAACTTCCATTGTTTGTCCAAGTTGGTCGGCAAATATATTATTAACCAATCATTAGTAAATCGCCTCCGGCATCCTTCAAACCGAATGGCATTACTTTATAGCAATAAGTTCCTCGCTCTGTGATAAACGAAGTTTTCTCCATGTCATCAGGATGCATCCGAATTTGGTTATATCCTGAGAAGGCATCCATAAATGAAAGGAGTCCGTTCCCAGCAGTTGCTTCGACAATTTTGACAATATTTGGCAGTGGGAAACTATCTTTTGGACAAGCTTTGTTGAGGTCGGTGAAGTCCACACATACTCGCTAATTCCCGTTCTTCTTGGGAATGACTACCAGATTAGCTAGCCATTCTGGATATTAAACTTCGATGATTGACCCGGCTTCGGTTAGCTTTTTGACCTCGTCAATTACAACCTTTGTCCTTTCTGGCCCTAGCTTTCTTCATTTATACTTGATGGTCTTGTAAGTTAGATCAACATTCAATTTGTGGCTTGCAATCTTCGGATTGATTTGAGGCATATATTTGATTGTCCATGCGAATGTTGTTACATTTTGTTCCAGAAGTTTAATCAACTTGTCTCAAATCGGCTTACTCAAGTTGACACCAATGCTGACGCATTTAGACGAGTCTGTTAGGTTGATATTGACGAGTTCGACGTTACATTGGTCTGGTTTTTCTAGAACAGGACGTTCTGACAAAGCTTCGCTTTTCACAGTCACCGTGATCATGCAGGACTTGTTTCGTAACTTTAACTCGGCGATAAAACATGTCCGAGACATCTTTTGATCTCCTCGAAGCGTGTAAACTCCTTCACTTGTCAGAATCTTCACACACTGATGGTAGCTTGACGGGATCGCTTTCATCGTGTGAATCTAAGGTGTTCCAAAGATCATATTATAGATTGGCGGTTTATCTACCACCAAGAACTTGATCCATCTTGTAATTCCAGCAACTCAGACTACTAACTTGATAGTTCTGATTGCATTTATCGTACTTCCGTCGAACGCAGTCAGTGTTTTCTCCACTGGTTTGAGTCGTGCGTCTGGTAAGGCCATTTTATCCAACGTCTCCTTAAAGATTAGATCTATCGAGCTGCCTGTATCGATGAGAATCCGAGATACATTGCAGTCGGCTACTCGTAATTTTACGACTAGCGGGTCATCATGTAGGAAGCTCACTCCTTCGACATCTTTGGCGGTGAATGTAACTTCCGAATCAACTGGTCCTAAGTTTTCTTCGACTGGATCAAGATTGACTGCTGTTACGACCTTCTGCTCGTACCTCTTGATTGATCTTATAGTGTCATCACAAAAATGTAATCCTCCCATGATTACATTGACTTCCACTCTTAGGGATCCTGATTATTGGTCTCCCCGTCCTGTTTTTGCCATTTTGGTTCTTCTTTGACACTACCGTCTTGGTTTGCCGCTTTGTAAGCTGCTTCTCGTAACTCGGCTTATTTTCGTTTTTGTGCTTTGAACTTTTGAGTCTCTTCTTCTGAGAGATTCAACTCTCCTTTACTGAACTTCTCGGCAAGTAGTTTTTGCAGCTGTTTACACTTCGAAGTGGAATGACCGGTTCTATTGTGAAAGGCACAATATTCGCTTCGGTTGTAAGTGTTGTTGAATGGCTTATTACGAGTAAGGCTATCAATTTCGCCAACTTGAAAAGCTGCCGCCGAGACCACTTTTCCTCTGTAATTATGTTGTCTCAGCTCGTGATATTCTTCTTTCGACTCCTTAACTCCTGAGTCTCGATGAATTTTTTGAGTTATGGCGAGGATTTGCTTCTCCTCTACGTAATTTGCATGCCTTGCTGCTCTACAAGGGGTATCCGAAATTGTGCTGGCCGGTTTACAAAAATATCTCTTCTCAAGGCCTTATCCGTAACCATTCCGGTTCTTATAGCCTCAATAACCATGTCGTCACTGACTTTTGCTTTAGTCAGGATTTTCTTAAGTCGTCCAAGATACGACTTCACTGATTCGTCAAACCCTTGTTTATAAATACCGCAACTCCACTGTAAAGGTGGCTTGGTTAACGAATAGGGCATATTGCTTCATGAACAACTCGGTAAGTTGATTAAAGCTCTCAATCGACCCAGTTGGTAACTTAGTGAACCACACCAGGGCATCGCCGGTTAGGTTTTCGGTGAAGAGTTGGCAGTAAGCCGCGTCCTCTTGGTCAGGATTGCAAGTTGTCCCGTTCATCATGACATTGAAAGCGCTCATGAATTCGATCGGATCAATGGTCCCATCGTACGTAGGGCACCTTATTCTTGGTCCTCAGTTTACTGAGACCCTTTTTAGTCTTTGCGCGAAGGGCGAGTTTTAGGCTTGAGCTAAGATTCGCTCAATCTCCGGTGCCAAGCTGGTAGCTTAATGGAATTGAGACCTCATGTCCTCCATCATTCTGTATACGACTGCTGCGTCCATTGTAGTCGGTGCTTATTGCCCTGACGCATTCTGAGTTTTAGACTGCCTTGGTCCCGTCATGTTGGTTGGTTGTGGACTTGGCACTACTCCAAACAAATTTCTCTGGACGCTAGCCAATACTTAGCCCACAGACAACGCCAACTGTTCGAATCGGGTCTAGCACAAAGGGCTAAATCCGAAATTCTGATAAAAGAGAGGGAAGATTGGGCAAGGATTCTTGAGAGCTTTAAAGAAAAGAAGTTTATTGTAAAGAAAAAGATGGTTGTCGAGTACAGTTTGTTAGTTTAGTGTGTGTGCCCAAAAAGTCGATCCCTTTTTTGAAGGATCCGCTCCTCTATTTATAGATCATAGAGGCGGTTACAAATTAGATGGAATAAAGGAAAATATACAAATTTCTGGATAAGATCGTATCTAAGAGACTCTTGCTAGATTTTCGGATATTTTCCATGTCGGAATATGAAAATTTCCATTTCTTTGTCTGCTGCCGTGTCGCCCAACTTCCTTCAAGTTTCAGGGTGCTTCTGAAATTCTTCCGAGTTGAGAATTCGATATTCTTGCCGAGTTCAATACTTAGCGTTTTGCCCATTGTTTTCCGTGGACCGAAATAGGATCTCGGATCCACCTCCAACACTTATCACTTGATTATTGAAACACTAATTTACTAACTGAATTTATTTAATATCTAATCTCTAATAATGTATTAAAACCATTAATGCCATAAAATATATAACTATCAAAAAATATAACCAGTTATATAGTTAACTATATATATACTAGAAATGTAAACATTTTTCCTAATAGTTACGAATACATTTATCTAATGATATTAATTCAGTTTAATTTCATTTTATTTTGGAATATTTATTAACAAATATTGTAAGGTTTTTCTTTTAGTTTTTAGATATTTAAGCTATTTTATATATTATAAAACTATGAAATATAATAATATGAAAAGATGCAGAAAATAAAGGATGCAGAGAGATAATCATAATTCACTTCAATATAGAAACTGAAGAAATGGTAGTGAGTTTTTGTATTAAACTCATGTAATTATGCAGAGAATGAAGAGATGTCACATTTTCCCGTAATACTATTAAAGTTTTAGTAGCGAAAGAATGTGACATTAACAATTTCACTCAAAACAAATATATAAAATATGAAATTATTGTAGTTATATTGGTATAGGAAAAGATAAAGAGATTTACTAGGTAAGAGTTTTCTAATTTTTTTTCATTTGAAAGTAGATAAAATCTCTCGACATGTGGTTGCAAAGCTGTTGTGATTTTGGAAATATGTAATGTTAAGAAAGACGGTAAGCTCATAAATATCGATGAGAAGATATTGTAGACTTCTCGCGGTTTATGTACAACCAACTTATAATTTTAGAAGATAAACCTTAATACAACCAACTTAAAATTTAGAGTATAAATCTTACTTTTTCTTATAATTCTTATACAAGATTTCATATATTTCATATATGTAATCACTTGAAATAAGGAACAATCTATATCATAATCTTTTGACTTAATTCAAAATAACCTTCACTTCAAACTTCAAGCTTTCAAACTATGGAACTCGAATATAATAACAAGAAAAGAAAAGCCTTTCGGGCAGACCGGTCATGAACTAGTATCAATAATAGATAAAAGAAACTGAGAGACGAGAATAAAACCAGAACCGAAACACAAGCAACTTACCGCCCAATTCTTTCTATATAATACATAACATGAACATGTTCATCCTCTAATTTTGTTTTGGGTTTGGTTCCTCTTAAAACAAAATGCGCAAAGAATCATTTACAAAGGAAATTACCTACCTGACTTTCACTTCCACTTCCACTTAATATATTATATTTGAATCCAATGTCTCTCTAATGACCAACGTTGTTTTAGATGTTTCTTGAGACTTGATTCACATGTTAGAAGACTTTTATGAGTTTAATCTTATGATGTGTCACCTAGGTCTTGAGCTTGAGCTTCGTACGGTCACTCCATGTAAGAACTTAGCGTATCCCAAGAAACTCAGCTTTCCATCTGAACTCCGGATCCAATCTTTGAGCAGAGGATACGCACTCGGTCCTAGGCTCATCTCCTGCTTTATGTCACACCCCAAATATAGAAAAATGTTATGAATCTTAAGAAAGAGATGGTGATTACACGATCTCACAGAAGCTTTAAGAATGTTAAGACCGTACCCCAGCAAGTTCTTGGACTGATATGACTCGATTTCCTTCATGTTCAAAGTGCTCAAATGCTGAAGTTGCAATATGTTCCCATTCTTCAAGTGCCTCCAGTTGGTAAACACTGATCGCAGCCGCACAGAACTCTTCAAAGTCAAGTTTCTTTTGCGCCAGTTGTTGCATCTTCATCAAAGGAAAAAAGAAAAAGAGATAAGGAAACGGGAGAATTGCTACACTCATAAGAGTATGAACATCAGCAAAGAAACATCAAGCTCAATATCGGGAGAAAACTAGCTATATTTGGATGACTCCAACATTTTACATCTGAAACCAATGATCCACTGGCAAAAGTAAAACTTGAATTTAAATCGCAGAATTGCGATGAAAACAGAGACCACTAAAGCTCAGTGCGTCACAATCTTTTCTCAATGTTTCACACCCTAGAGAACATTTACAATCATTTTTTACTTGCACCACCATAAACCCATATCTTACATTCACAAATTGTCCACTCATAACCTTCAAAACCAAAAATAGATATATAATAAAAGATGTGTTACCGTGTTTAAAATGTCTGGAAGCCTTGATTCCATCATAGCATCAGTAGCATATCTTGTTAAGGCCTGCAGTTCATTCAAAATTAATATCTGATATGTATCAGTTTATGGATCTTTTTTATCGAAATCTTGCTTTATGTAAACTATGTATGTCACTATTTCTTCATCTCCTTCTCTCAGACGGCTTTGCTTTTAGGTTTAGAATTTATAGGGATGCACTCTTGGTTATAAGACTCATCCAAGCTAGAAAAAGCTTTGGATAGTTTACTGATTTTCAACTGAGGGAAAAGCATAAAGCTCTGTATAGCAGCTTTAGCTGAAATGTTTTAGTTCTGCCTTTTTTTCAATTTGTTATTCTCAGTTCTGACATATTTCCAGTCAGAAAATGGGATCTCATGATCAATCAGGGATACGCATATTCGGGTTTATATATATGAATCAAAGACCAAGTTAAATTGCTATAGCTATATTAATATTAGGAAAGCCACACTGACCGAGGTAAAATTGTTAAGAGATAGGCCTCCATCTTTGGGGTCCAGGAGCATAAACTGTGCCTTGAGAAACACAAGTTCTTCATCGGGTATAGCTTTGGAGAGAGCCTATTTAAAAAGTGAATAAATGAAAAAAAAAAACAAAGATCAAGATAAGAAACAGAAAACCATACGAAAAGATGCTTTAAATGAAAAGGGAAAAAAATATGTGTATCAGGTCATACATTGAAAGTCCAAAGGACAAGCAACATTCTGTTTGTAGCATAAATAATCTAATTATATCTTTGAGTAGATCAGGTGCATTTTAAGTAGAAGGAGAAAACATAAATGCACTTGACAATGATATGAGGATGTCAAGAAATTACCTTAAGTGCTGATCGTCTGAAAGGCGAGGCACGAATATAGGACTTGACCAATTTGTAGATCGAGAAATCAAGAAGCAAACCAGGGTTTTCATCACGTAACCACGGATGAGCTACAAACACAGATCATATAACATTACCACTAACAGAAACAAAAGAAACCCAGATTACCTTGTACTACGTAAAGCCAGATTCTTCCTTCCATTTCAAAATCAATGTCTACTTCTAAAACATGGAAAAGACAACTTACCTAGAGCTTGAGCAGCTGTCATTCGTTTTCTATGGTCCTTGTTCAGAAGCCTTTTCACAAAGTCTTTGCCAGTAGGAGATATTGAAGGCCAGGGCATATCCTCAAAATTAGGGTTTGCTCTAAGCACACAGCGGAATATTGCAGATTCAGTTCTTCCATAGAAAGGTCTGCTTCCACAGAGTAGTATATAACTTATGACACCGATACTCCACATATCTGCTTCAGTGCTGTAAGACCTATGAAGTACTTCAGGTGCAACATAGTATGCACTTCCTACTACATCATTAAGACGCTGATCTGCAGATATAAATGATTAACAAAGAAGTAAAATATCTAATGTGACCAGAAAAATTCTAAGTATGAGATTTGCAAGACTAAAATAGCACCAAGGAGACAGTATCAGAGTTGTGACTACAAATGAAAATTACACATTGCAGCTAAACTCATCAGAAAATGTGCATCGTCAAAGCCAGACTTTTGACGTGCAGATTCATGTAATATGACGAAGAAACAGAGAAATAGATTATTACCATATCTACTGAAATCTGACAAGCCAAAATCTATGACCTTGAGTATTGCATCCTCATTTCTGCTGGTAAAGAGAAAGTTCTGGATACACAATTGTACCACGTGATTAAGCAATTGTTAATAGCTAAATAGCA
Source organism: Lepidium africanum (assembly GCA_900406405.1). Lineage (NCBI taxonomy): Eukaryota > Viridiplantae > Streptophyta > Magnoliopsida > Brassicales > Brassicaceae > Lepidium > Lepidium africanum. The sequence goes on along the minus strand of OVAX01001749.1, from coordinate 22,480 downwards.
TTAAGTGATATATCAGCCTCTTATCAAGGTAAACTTAGTACCTCAGGCTTCAGATCACGGTGCACAACACCTTGAAGGTGAAAAAATGCTGTTGCAGATAAAATCTGCACAAGAATACGTTTGGCATCGACTTCAGGGTATCGACCACCTCTGCAGTAAAATTCAAGACAATAATAAAATGTTGGAACCATATCAAACGCAAAGCTAACTAGCCTGAGTAAGACTAAGAAAGGTAACTTTGGATCTACCTGGCCAAAATTCTGTCCAATAGCTCTCCACCTTCGCATAACCTGAAACCATATTGGAGGGGAAGATTGAATATCGAAAACCGACATATTTAATATACTAGTAAAATCGACATATTGAAACATAATGAGATATTAATAATACCATCTTAGAGTTAACCACTTACTCCATAACAACAAAGACATTATCAGCGTCCTCGTATACATCGTAGAACTTAACCATATGCTTATACCCGGATAAAGCTTTCAGTAATTTTACTTCTCGACGAACATCTTCAATGGATAAAGTCGATGTCATCTGACAAAACAGAAAAAACAACACAAACGCAAATTCATCATTGTAAAATCTTTATACAACACCTAAACCAATGTTGTCAGACATACACTGTGTCATTTCTACATTCCATCAATCTTCTACACAAAACGAGAAAGGTTCCTAAATGTTTAAGAGAATCTGAAATAGTGATTACGTGGTGAACAGTAGACAACAAGAGTCCCTACAATCTGTGATTTGGTATAATCACATTGTCACAGTTACAGCTGCAACCAAAACCAAAAGAGAAGACACACCTTAGCTTTAGAGATGATTTTGACTGCCACAGTTTGGTTCTTCATCTTCCCTTTCTTCGCCTTTGCCCAACAAGTATGACCAAAATGCCCTCGCCCTACCTCCTTCCCTAGCTCGTACTTTCCTTCGAAGTTCTTCCCGAACCCGAAATTCTTATCTAGCCTTTCTCCGCCGTTTTCGCCTCCATGATTCGCTGTGTCTTCGCTATCCTCCGGGATCGGCTCATCTCGAGGCTGCGGCGGAGCACCACGCCGCCGTCGAAGAGCTGCCATAATTGGTTTGGCAGGTGACGGTGGTGGAAACGGCCATTTGAATTTCCTTCCCGGAGTTCTCGCGGGTGATGGAGCTACTCCCGCCGGTAACGGACTCTGGAAAGGGCTAATGTTATAGGAGTTGACTTCAGAAGCACCAGCGGCAGCCGGAGACTGAGGAATCGCAGCATGAGGTGTCGATTGCGACGGGCGATTAGGAAGCTCGCCGTTACCGGTGGGGATCTCGTCATCCTCGACGGCGGAGATATTCCGGCTGTAACAATGACCCATGACCGTCGGATATGGAGCTCAAATTGACTGATTGGTCAGAGTCAAAGCATCGGACGGTGAGGAACCGAAGTTGAATAGTAAGTTCAATATATATAAAAAAAGTTGATTTAAAATCAAAGAAAAAAAAACAAACGGAAGATCAAATTTTGAAAAAATAAACAAAATAAAAATAAAAATAAAGAGCTCAAGATTTAAAGCAAAAGAAAGAGAAGGCGTTTGTTAAAAACGACATAAGAGGTGAGAAAACATGAACAAGAGGCAAGTAGTAGTCGCATTTCTTTACTTTAATTGTCTGTTAATTTCATTTAATGACACGTTTTTATGGGTAACATATCTAATGATCATCTTAACTAGTGAAAGTAACTACGACACTTGTTAAAACAAAACTTCAGTAACTATTTGTAAATCTAATCTAAATTTTGATACTTAACTCTTTTACCTATATATAGTGAAAATTTAACTTTTATAATTTATCTTAATTTATCTCTTAACATGTTTGATTTTTTTTTTTCAATTGTTTTTTCCATTTTGATAGTTTTCTATTTACCAATCCTCAATTATAAAGTTTGAATTCTTTATCGGAAATAACACGAGAAATATTAAAAGTTATTAAACGCATTGAAAAAATAGAAAAAAAAAATATGTGTGAGATTACATTTACTGTTTTCACATATGAATGGATGTCTTAATTTTTATCTTCTTTTTTATCAAAACTTTCCCTAAAAAGTAGAAAAAATAAAATTTATAGCGTATATGATAAATTGCTTAGATTCGCCTACATTCACATCAACCAAAAGATGATTATTTATATGTCGTATACTTAAATACAAAATCAATCATTTAGTGCAAATGACGCAAGTCATAAAACATGAGCGACATGTGTTTCTCTGAAATTACATTGTTTTGTTTTATATATTAAATTAATTCAACAATAGATACCTAAATGTATTTTCTTTCTTACAATAAAGAGACCTCAGAAAAAGAATAAATAAATTATGAAAAGACCGAACACGGTGATTCTGATCTGTCATCATCTACACATATTGCATGATAAACGCAAAAACGAGTTAATACGTTCACCCACTACTCTTCTTCCTCCACCACCGTCATTAACTGACAAATACTCGCTTTTCATAATTTTACATCCTCAACATTAACCGGGTTTAACCGCCTTTATGGAAACCGGTTCAATTGGGTTACTCAATTTCGTTGCCTTCATTAACCGTTACGGTCCGGTTTGTTGTTTGACCACATGAAATTTTGCCGCGTGGCTCGTAACTTAACTTTTTCGTATAGGTAATGTGAAACTCTACCTATCTTGACCGTTTAGTTAGCCGACAATTGTCTGATCAGTTGACTTTTTCATCTGTTACACTTTATACAATACTACCAAAATCATATATTAGTTTCACCGATATTACGTTTTCTACCTAAACATGAAAAAAGTGGCTCAAAAAACCCAAAACAAGAAATGTTTTTTTTAATAAGACTTGTAACAACCTCCATGCAACATTTTGCATCCACAATTGAACGACCTTGTACATATTAAACGAATTAAAATTGACCGAGTAACTAAAATTCACGAGATGAAAGGACCAAATACAGTGAAGACAATTAAAAAGCAGAAACTGCAATGTCCGCTTGAAACACGTAACAATTTGTTAATCATTGTTTGTACAGAAAGTTGATGAGAGTCAAACTTGCCTCATCAGGCCCAACAATTATTCAATCTACAGTAGATTATATCCACATTTATAACCATATTATCTTTAGTTCGGAAATTGAGATTGATTCCATCTTTCCTAACATTCATGCTGTTGCCAACATTTTCGTTCTTTCAAATGGTTGAAAAAGATTGGATCAAAGCAATGTTTTTGCACAAGTGTATTGAAAAAGTCAAAATCTTAGATCACATGATGGAAGTTGTCAAGGTAGAATAGGTAGTCTTTGTTTCTTGACATCCATTTTGGAATTTCAATATTGAGAATTTCAACTAATAACTGAAGCTATTCAATTACCATATGGTCCCATAATATATAATTAAGGTTGGAACCATGAATATATAAAAACTAACGAAATTTTATAGATGAAAATCACAAATGAAAAGAAATTCAACAAATAGTGGATAATGTTTCCAAGCAGTTTTATGTATATACGACAATTAACAACCTAAATAATGGTAAGAAAAAAATAATAGAATTGAGTATGCATATATCAAGATTAAACTGGTTAAATATTAAAAAAAATAAGTGAAGCAATTTGGTCTAACAATAAGCAGAGGTTTCATAAAACATAATGATAACTAATGCAGCACAATCAATAAATGAAGAACATATTTCAGAGAATGTGTAAGAATAAATATATATACCCTTGTAACAAAGTTACCATTATCCTCAGCGGAGACACCTTGCATTGCGAAATTGTTAGTGAATCATTATATATTCTAATTTCTAGCCATCAGATAACTTATAAAATTTATTGATTATCATTAGGCCCGAAACATCAAGGCCCACTAAACAAATAAGAGAAGGATCCGAAATAAATTCAAAGATAGAGTGTAAGGCCACATAATAACTGAGAAACGAATATCGGCTCATACCAGCGCGTCTATGAGTAAAAAAAAATGGTATTGTCCAAATTTAAAGGAATCAACGCGCTGACCAAATAAATAAACATAATTCCGTCAAATCAAAAAAATCGATTGAGATAATAATAATAACATAAATCTCGATCAACCCGAAGATGATGAAGAAATCAAAGATATTCTCCAAAACATAGAAAAAGACAAGATGTACAAGTACGAAATCATTCAACCCAAAAAACAGAGATCATTCATACAAAAAATTATCAGAAAATAGTAAGTTCGAGATCAAGAAAGAGTTCAACTCTAAACAAATAAATCATTAAAATCCTTTATATATATTTGGTAGATCGTATTAAACGATTTATTTCCCGTGATATTTGTTTACGCATAAACACTTATCATCTGAATGATTATCTCACTCTTGCTTGAGGTTTACTTCAATTGTTTTCTGGTTCGATTCAATTAGGGCTGGTATTTCAAAAGCGGAGTTGTTTTTCGGTTTATCCAGTCTGGACCGGTCGGTTATTTGTCTCTCAGTAGATCCGATAATGACTGATTTACCCAAGAATCTCAAAAAACGACATCGTTTAGAATTCCGCCATCGAGGTATGAGACAATCCAGATTCCGTGCAAAAGCTCCGGTGGTTCTTCTCCCACCGCCGTAATTTCTTCCTGCGCTCCGGACGGTCACCTGATACGACTCCAATTCGACATTAATTTTGATCCTTAACATTTTTATTGGTATACCACCGTTCTATCTCTCTAGCCTCTTCGTAATTCGATCGTATAGACTACAGTCTCTTCCGTGTAGATAGGTTTCGAACTAGTAATAGTTTTATTGTTCAACCGATTAACTATCTCATAGGTCTCGTGTTTCAATTTGGTTCTTGAAACATTTTTCGTAAATTTTCTTTGGTGCGATTTGCTCAGTCTTTCAATGTCATTTTGTATTTTTGAGATTTTGGGTAGTCCCGGGGAAATATATCAATCTGGTTCGTGTTACATTTTCTGAATTCCCCCAAGAGTCTAAGTTGCAATTACTTCATCTCTTTTTGTTTATTGTGTCACAGCAAGGTAAACTTGGTTGGAAAGTAACAATGGGAATCATTAAAGACGGAACAATATCGGGTAACTTTCCGAGCAAGAAGACGTTTGTGGTGCACTATCCTGGTTACCCATCATCTATATCCCGAGCCATCGACACTCTTGGAGGAATTCAAGGGATCACAACCGTAAAATTCGACAATTTTGCCTAATATCTTCTGTTTTATTGTGTTGTTTCTTTGCATGCTTGTTATTTCTAGCCATCCTTACTGTATGTGGTGATTTCTTTGCATGCTTTTCCATCTAACTATTTTGTACCGGTCTTGTGTTTCTTTTGCTTGGTGCAGTTCAAGATTTAGCAAAATTGGTCACGGATGTAGTTTTTTTAGCCGTTAACTTGATTAGTAGCAAACTGTACACAAGTGCTTGACGGTTTAACCACTTTTAAAATTATTTTTGTAGGCAAGAGAATCATCTTCTAACAAGCTTGAGCTTAATTTCCGTCCTGAAGACCCTTATGCACATCCTGCATGGGGAGAACAACGTCCTTGTAATGGTTTTCTGTTAAAAATATCTAAGGATGTTGTCAAGAAAGATTCTCCGCCTGAAAGTCAACCTGTTCTTGCCACTAGTGATGCATGCTTACCAGAAGTTTCACCAGCTCTATCTGCTGATATTGTATCTCGTGTGTCTGAATCCTATTGTTTTGATGGTAAGACCTGTTTCTGGTATCTTGTGAATCTAACTTTGTCTTGTATAGTGAGCCTTGTCATAAAATTTCCCTATTGTACTGAGTTTTTCTGTTTTTTTTCACTCTTATCCATGTGGTGTTTCAAAAGGCATGGCCGACTACCAGCATGTTATTCCTATTCACGCAGATATTGCACAGAAGAAGAAGAGAAAATGGATGGAGGTGAAGTCTCTTGCAGGTAATTCATCTCCATTCATTTGGTGTTTTCATTATATCGCAAATCGAGTTCTGAGAACATAATTATTAATAATTCCTCCTTGATGTTTCACAGGAAACAATGATCTGATGGACATGGCTGATGAAGATGTAATGATGTTATTGCCACAGTTCTTTTCCCCCAAAGATATGCCAGACAACTTGGTGTAAGATTACTGTCACAAAAATTCTCGAAAAGTTTATATTTCATACCAAACTTTGTCCACGTGAAGTTATCTGCTTTCATCTGAATCTTAGTTGGGATAACCCAATGTTCAGTCTGAAGTATTATAGCTGTTGGAGGATGATGAAGGAGAACAAAGTTGACTGAAGTTTTATATCTTTTATTGTTTACTGAACTATGTTGTTTGATTCACAGACTGAGACTTCCAGTAACATCAGGCCCGAAAAAGAAAGAGGAGGCACCAACTCAGAATCTTAATGAGGTAATTTAAAAAATGAAACCATTTGACGTCACTGGATGGTCTAAAAATAGACTGTTGAAGAAAAACGACTCAAACATAAAACCTACCGATTTGACAAACCATATTGTCTTTCTGTAACTAATAGACTGGTAGAGAGTTCTTAGTTAGGGTTTGGGACTTTCTTGACGGATTGGCCTTGCTAAGCCAGATCTGACTTTGGATTTTGGAAGAGGTGGATTCTGCTTAAGTGTTTTGCAGGATAGTCGTTAATTTGCACATGTCAGGCCTGCAGTTGCAGAGTCAATGATTGTGCAGCTCACAATTTCACAATTCTGGAACATCACGGGCTCCACTATTCTGCTTTTTGATTAATTTTTTAAGATGCCGTGACAGTTTACTTGTGATTGTTTCTTATCCATTTGCCCATTGATTTACTGATGATGCAGATTGATGTTGGTCCAGTATTTGCAATTGATTTCAGTGTCAAAGATATCCTTTTTTCTGCTCTACTAATCTTCCAATCTTATTCATTGATGCGTATGAGACCATATTTGTTTGATGCTTTTTGTCAATTTGTATATCTTTGATCAGTCCTTAGCATTCATACAGATCCCAAAGATATTAAACTGGGAAGACTTCATCACTCCGGGTTCCTACCAATGGCAATGGCAGGTAGCAGTGTCTGCATTGTTTGAAGAGCGACCTGTGTGGACAAGAGATTCCATAGTCCAAAGACTACTTGATAAAGGTCTTAAATGTACACATCATATACTAAACAGGTGAACAGATTGCATGCATGTCTTATGTGTATTTGGTTTCTCAGTACTGCAGTAACCAACTTTGTGGAATTGTCTCTGCAGGTTTCTTCTTAGAGCTGCATATTATTTCTCAGGTGGGCCATTTCTTAGGTTCTGGATCAAAAGAGGCTATGATCCACGGAAAGATCCTGAGTCTCGTGTGTGAGTTCTATCTCTATAAATTCACTCCAAGCGCATGATCTGTGACACGGTAATGTAGAATAGCGTTTTTTGGATCTCAAAAAGTAGAACAGAAATATGTTGGCTTTATGCCCCATAAGGTTAAAGGGACAGCATTAAAGTATGTGGTTGTTTTCTCACTAGAGGGGAAAACAGTCAATTACACATGAACTTCCACATTTTCTGCTAATTGTTTTGGGATGATACGAATTCGACTTGGCTCATTTGGGACTGTATTTGGATCTTCCAATGTAGAAAGTATTGGTGGTTACATTACCTGGGTTTTTGGAAAAGAAAAAAAAATTGATATGAAGTGTTCTTCTGTAGTTCACATTTTTTTTTCTTGTTTTCTTTTTTGCATCAAGTGTGGAGATGTATGTCAAAGCTCTTTACCTCTGTCTCCTTTGTGTATATTATATTCAGATTCCAGAGAATGGAATTCAGAGTTCCACCTGAATTACGGGGTTATTGTGATGCCAATGCAAATAACAAGTAAGCTTTTTCCTATTTTCTTGTAAACTAAATTTTTCTCTGTTCAAAAATCCGAACTTGCTAACATGTATGAGACAGGGAAACATAAAACATTATAACATATCTGCATGTGTTGATTGATGGTGAAAATGTTGGAGAACATTGATATTGTTGAAAAGAATGGGAGATGTGAGTAATTTTTCTAGAAATTAACAATGTACATTTGTGTCCAACAACTTACTGGGTTTATTTTGTTTTTAAAAAACATTCAAACTCCATGTCCTAGTGTGTTTTGTGATTTTCAGCCATTTTCCGTGGATATCAATCTAAATATTCTCTTTTAACAGTTTTAAGATAGTTTCTTAGAGAATATATCATGAATCTAGCATGATTAATGGAGCAATTGCAATTTAATCATTGGTTTTACGTTTGGAGAAAAGGTCCAATGATAAGGTGGTTTTTTCTTCCCTACTTATTCGTGACAGGTCAAAGCCAAGCTGGGATGACATTTGTGCGTTTAAAGTATTTCCTTTCAAGTGCCAAACATTTCTACAGTTATTTGAACTTGACGATGATTACATTCAAGAAGAGATAAGAAAGCCTCCAAAGCCGACTACTTGCAATGTGAGTTCTCAGTTAAGCTTGTTCATGAAGTGGATACCCAAAAAATAGTCCCTTCTTATTCTGTCAACAATGACTGGTAGATATGACATGTTGCTCTATTATAGAAAAGGGTTACAGATCAACCCATGCACTTGCAAAAATTCGCACTACCAAAACACGCCTCACAAATCACAGACAGTAGTATAACATAGTTACTGTAACTTTTGACTAGCCCTTAAGTTTTTGAACAGGGATGTTATTTTATATGAGGTTCTTGGGTATCTGAGTTGATGTTTTTATTGACAGTATAAAACAGGATGGTTCTCAGAAGCGCTGCTTGATAGTTTGAGACTTCGTGTAGCTGTGAGGTTTGTATCTGTGTTTCCTGAGCCAGGTTACGAAGATGTCTTTAAATCTATTCAAGAAGAGTTTGAGAGGTCAGAAAAAACACGAATTCAGAAGGATGCAAGACAATGTCAATTGAATTCCCAGGACACATCCAATGGTTAGATCAACAAAGAAATTTCAGTTTTGATCTCCTTTTCTTTTACGTGTTAGGGAGCTAGTCAGTGATTATTACAGCAGTTCGTCTGTCTTTCTGATCTTTAAACTGTGTTAGGGGGATAAATCGCATGTGCCAAAATCTAATGAGATAGGCACTATCTTTTCATTATTCTCGTGCTATGCGTAATATCAATCATAATGAAACACATTCTCAATTACAAATACTGATAAACATGTATTTATGTAATAAATCTGCAGATACGCAAAAGTATAAAAACACAAACAAGGAGAAAGATAGCGATGTAAATGCGGATGAAGATGCAGAAGAAATGGCTGATGAAGACGAGGAACTCAATGTGGTAACAATGCTTACAAACTATTCCTTTTTAAACTTTAACTTTTAACGTAAGGTCACTGCATGGTTTCTGAGTTACTCTAATTCTTTGCAGGCTGCAGATGATGATGAGGAGATATCGATGAGTTCTCATGGATGTATCCTTTAAAGCATAAACTTTTGATAATATAAGAACCGATCAATGTAGATTCTGTGGCCATAAGATATGAAGAGAATATAGAGCTTGATCTGGTTTGGTTTTGATTTTTTCTTAAATGATGATTAGATGGTGACATGGAGAACAACAACTCCAGAGCCTATCTGCAAGGATTGTTCGATACTTTCCCAAGCAGCAAACCAGCTTTGTATGACGCTGGTGATGGTAGCGATGGAGAGTATCAGATTTACGAGCAAGAATCCAACGCTTTGGATGATGACGATGAAGACGAAGACGATGATGAGTGATGAATTCTGAAAATAAGGTGTATATTTGTATAGAGATAAACGTAAGGGTAAATGTGATAATTTCTAGGAATTAGAGGATCTATTGTGCAATTTAAGAGAATGTGAATAATATTCCTCACAATCTCCCCCTCATATTTATTTCTCTGATCCTTAAATAATACTAAAACCTATAAACATCGCTCTGTAAGTTTCAGAGACTCTCGAGTATGAGCCACACGATTGAGAGAGTAAGTTCATTCGTTAAGGGCATTTTGGTCAATTGACATGTTCGTTGGCCCATCTCCGCCGCATACACCTCTCTCTAACCGCCGCAACAATCACCGGCCACGTCACTCAACCGTCTCCTCCGCTCTTCCTGATCTGTTTCTCGCGGCGGTCTCTCTTCTCTTTCTTTGGTCATCTCCTAAGCCTCTGGTTACTCTCCCTCCTAACAAATTCTCTTTCCCTCTAAATCCTCGTCGTCGATCCACCGCCATGTCCCGTCGATCTCCCTCTCCTCCTTCACAACGCTTTGCTAATCCTCAATTGTTATCCGATTGGCTCGAATCGCGATTACCTTCCGATTCGTTCGCCGCTTGGGGAGTCAAACCGGGAACAAAAAACGTTCATAATCTCTGGCTTGAGCTCTCCGACGGCGAAACTTCTCTCGCCGATTCAATCCCGCCGGTTCGTACCGTCAACGTCGTCACCGTTCGAGTAATTGGAAAATCTGACCGTATTCTGGTGGAATCGCACCAGGAATTATCCGATGGGAGTATTCGGGAGAGATTTCGTCCTTTATCGGAGAAAATGAAGCCTGAAGAATCCATAGATGAAGCAGTCTTTCGCGCCATAAAAGAAGAGCTCGGATCTATCTTCAATGGCGACGTTAGACAGAATGTTAAGGTTCTTCCCGGAAGTTACAGCAGAAGAGTAGAGGAAAGGAACTCGCTATCGTACCCAGGATTACCAGCGCGGTACGCTCTTCACTCGGTGGACGCGACGGTGGAGGGATTACCGGAGGAAGATTTCTGCACAGAGGAGAAAGAGTATGAAGGAGACTCATCGAAAGATTCGGAAGAGACACGAGCTGCTGGAAAAGCCGTCACTGTGAAACGGCATCACTGGAAATGGGTTAGTCCAGATTTGATTCGACCTTAAATTATCAAATCTAGAATTTGATTTTTTTACTTCAGATTCCTTTTGTTGTCATCACAGTGAACATGAATAATCAAAGCCATGTAGAGAAACATGTATACATACATACATACACATTATATATATATATCTTCCTCGTTTTGCTTTGTTTGTGCTAATATGGCCAGAATTATCTGTTGTATTTTCATAAGCTTTGATCTCACTCTCTAAGAAAGTTGATACATGATCTCTGAATGGTGGGAGTTCATGAGTATACATAAGAGGAGAAAATTGTACATAAAGACATCGAGATGGTTATATTGGTCTGATTTTAGAAAGCTAATCATTATTGATCATGTGTGTAATGCTAGAATTGTTTCAAAAGATCACAGATTATTTTATTCCTTGGGAACTCACATCATGATTACAAATTTTTCCAAGTCCTCCACGATCCCAATCTGTTGGATTTTGAAAGACCTGGTGGTTGGTACTCGGATGTCGATGAATCAAACCATCACTTAATATACTTGCACATTTGTGTAGACTGTACTAATTGAGAGTTGAGAATATATTAATTATGCAGCTTGTGCTTAATGGGCAAGCAAATATATAACACTTAGCGTGTTATTGCTTTGTTCTAGCCATAACATTATTTAAGCCAGCCAACGACCAAAAGTTTTAACCAGAATTTCTGAAATTTACACACTAAACCTAGAAAGTAAAAATGGTGAGCAATGAACTACTCAACTGACAGATTATTTCTGTCTACCAAAACACACATTCTTAATTTTAGCAATTATCAACGTAAACAAATACAAACATAATACATATACCATCTTTTTATCTCAATTTATGCCACCAAATGTCCAACAACCATCCATAGTTATTGCTCACTATTCACTGCAAACCATTTCATCACAGAATCAAAATTCATGGTCATCGATTATCCATGATTATTGGTAACGATCCACAATAACCCTCTTTTATTTTGGGAATCTACGATTATCAACCATTTACAGTTATTATTGATCATCCACAACAAATTGTTTCATCTCAAAATACCATCGACTATCTCCGGTTATTGCTAACCATCCACAATAAATCGTTCTATTTTTACATCTGAAATGAGGGTCAACGATCCAGATTCCCTCGAAACTATCAAAAAGAGCTAGATGTACCCAGTTCTTTACCTCGAAAAATTCGACTCTGTGAAAAGTTTAACAATCTAATTCCCTCTCCAAAATAACAAGAATATTGATTTTCCCCTCCAGTTGATTTGAGTTGGTTAAATCGATTTAACCGATGTTCGATCGGTGTCTCGTGAGCGTATATTCGATCGGTGTCTCGTTTACTCATTAATGTTCACTTAAAGAGTAAACGAACTTAGTTTTGGTATGGTGTACGCTTACGAGACACTGATCCAATATTAGTTAAATCGATTTAACCAACTCAAATCAACCGGAGGAGGAAATCAATATTCGAGTTATTTTGGAAGGGGAATTAGATTGTTAAATTTCTCACATGGTCGAATTTGTCGAGGCAAAGAATTGGGTACATCTAGCTCTTTTTAATAGTTTCAAAGGGAATGTGGATCGTTTACCCCTGAAATGATACTTAATATCATACAACATCAAACATATAGCATCAAACATAAATCTAACATTATATTTTATTTTATGTATTTTGAAACATCAAAGAAGAGATATGAAACCGTATTTCCACGGATCATATTCTCAGCTCGGCTGAAAACAAGAGGAAATCCGGCCACCAAATTGCAAGTCTTTTTATCTGTGATGGATTACAACTTCGAAACAGAATTTGAAAACTAGAAACCAAAAGCTTTCCACCGTTCTGTATTGAAGAATTAGTCATAACTTCGGAACCAAAACTCCATTTGGGAAACCGTTTTCGGCCCTTGCAAGATCTTAGGGTTTAGAATCTACAAGCCAAATTTCTTCTGATTATTTATCGTTTTCCCCCTACATTTCTCTTTTTTTCTTCACCATATTAGATCCAATCATTATATAACATCAGTGAAGATAACTACGTTTGAAATTCTGTTTAGAGTTTCCTCTGGATCTCCTATATAGTTTCTAGTTCTTTATCATGTTAATGAGCCGAATCTCAAAATAAATAATGATATTGTTTCATCAAGAAGCTTCTTTCTTTACTTTAGCTCATAGTCTTCAATTTGTATTTTTATTGTTTCTGAAAATTACTCTAGTTAGGCTTTTGTCTCAATCTTATCAACTCCTTGCAAGTAACATAAACAGAATCAAACGTATGTAATTACAGACCTAAAGTAGATGCTAACTAACTCAACAACAAGCCCGGAAGCTGTATGTACACACAGAAGTGTCATCGATTCTTATATGTATACCTACTACGTTAGCAGAAGAACAGCTCCTGCATCAGATAAAAATTATATCCCCATTTGATACAAAAATTGAGATTGAGCTAATAATATATCAATTGCTGTATCACTGTGGAGCTTGTGTGGATTGAACTTGACGAACAAATTGGCCTTTGATTCGTGGCCGTTGCTCTGCCAATTTCTTTCGGCTCTCATAACGGACCTGTAAGTCATTCAAAGGTTCCGTTACTATCATGCTCTGAACAACAACGTCATGAGTTTATTATATATGTGATAAAACACCAAATGAATATTATACCTTTTTCTCAAAACATCTGTCCTTGCGCTTCATTCGGAATTTGGTTAAAGCGGCTTCACGTTGAAGAGATTGCTGAAGTTTCCCCACAGACGACGAATATCCATCTTCGTTCTTCTTTTCAACAAGCCGTTCAATGTGATTGCCTGTCGCACTGTGTTCGGTTGCAGAAGAAACATGTCTTCTCTCCTCTACATCCATGGGACCATCCCGCTCTTGTACACCCTCGGGTTTACTGTTGAATGGGTGAAACATGGAGCTGTACTCGTGCGGGCTAACGGAACTAGGGGTTGGAGAAATTGAACCAGGAGCCATTGCAGATGCATAAGCTGTGTTAGCACTCCTGAACTGTATATTATTGATGGCCATCGGCGTTGGGTAAGAACCTTGTCCCGGCCAAGAATTCATCTGATTGCTAAAGGGAGGACCCGGTGAGTCAGATCCCGTGTAGAAGCTCGGCTCATTTCTTCTTGGAGCACTTGGAGGCGGTTCAGATGAATTGTATTGGTTAAGTAGCACAATGTTATCATCTTGACTTGCAGCAACATTCTTTCTTTGATGAGGAACCACCGGAGAGGCTGAACACTGAGTCTGTAACGGCCTGTGAACATACCTGCAACAAGAATATAGCACAAGCAATCAGCAGAAAGCACGACAACTGTTGAAAGATTGTTAGAAAAGGAGTCTGAACTTAAGAAACTAACCTTGTGAAAGCCGAGGCACTAGAAGGATGAAGAGAGGGTCGGTCTCCAGAAGATTGGTTCTCAGAAGCGTTAGGTCTTCTCAGAGAGAGATCAAGCTCAATCCGAGATTCGTATTGGGTAACACTTTCCTCTCTTTTACGTGGACCAGTTCTTCTGAAGGACGCTCCCATGAAGTCAATGGCTTCTTTCGATGAATCTATAGAATTTAAAGAAACAAGTAGGTGAATTAATAACTCTGCCGAACTTTTCAAGAGTCGAGTATGATTAAGCTAGCTTGCAAAAAAATTTGGAAAAGCTCGCTTACTCTGCAACTCATTCACTAGAACCCGTGTCTCGTTTAACTGAGACTTTGCACTCTCCATCTGTAATGAGTTTCTTGGGTTATCCTCTACGTCTGCACTCTCGCCTTCCATCTCTGGTCTTGTAGATGAGCTCTACAAACGCAAAGATTAACTAAAAGTTTAGTAATAAACACCAAGGGACATATCCAAATCCACATCCAGCATTTGGATAAAAGATAATAATCAGAAACTAACCTGTGCATCACCACCATTCCCAATGACAGGATGTTCGTCTCTCTTAAATGCATTTGAGTTCAAATTGTTTGCAGATGCACCCTCGGCTCTCTGCTGTCCAACACTCTCATCCAATGGATAACTATCCGGAGCAAGTGACTGTCAAGATGATCAAAACAAAACAAAAACAAATAAATCTGAGAACTCAATTATCTTTTAAAGACAACGAAATTTCCCAGAGCTTAAATAAGGACGGTTTAGTTGTGGATAGCTCGGGACACACAAAGCTTAGAAAGATGGATATGGAACTTACAGCTTGTCTTCTCCAGACATGTTGCCAGAGATTTCTCAACTCATTTCTCCTCAACGGCTTAACAAGATAGTCTGCTGCACCTCTCAACATACATTTATACACAGTATTCACAGAGTCCTGTGTCGACATCACTGAAAAATAAACAAGATTATTAGCCTATTTATTTAATACGATGATAAAAAGGAAGCAACAAGAGTTGTAAAGGTCACCGTACTTATGACTGGAATGTTCTTGCAGATATCATGCTCCATGATAAGAGTTAAAAGAGGGTATCCAGATATCGAAGGCAGATCAACCTCTGTTAATATCAGATCAACACTTTCAGGTTTTCCTTTCAACATCTCCCAAGCCTTCAAGCCATCAGGTACAGCAGCAACTGTACACAAAACCAACCACATTAGACCATTGAGCTTGTTATAGAAACTAAATCAGGCACAGCAACAACTGTACAGCATCATTCTTTATCAATTCTCGGAAAAAATCAGGCTGTGATTAAAAGGAAAAAAACCTTCAAATTCTATAGAAAGAAGCTGAAACTACAAACGGTGCAATTTCATTCATCAGACAAAATTCTTCGGAAAACATCAGATTCCAAAACCGACGAAATCATTGACTTGCTAAGTTTGACTTGAATTATAACATATGCAATCCTCATATTCAATTCCAATTCTCGCGGTTTTCTTAAAGTTCCCAATGCTTAGATACACAAAGATTCCAAGGAAAATTCCGATGCTCGAACGAATCTCATCAGGCATTGAAACCAAAACTGACCTCTGTAACTGCATTTCCTGAGTAGAGCAGCGATTATCTGTCTAGTAGAATCGTCAGCTTCGACAAGCAAAACTCTTAAAGCGATTTTGGGAAGAAACCTCTCCCATTTCACCAAACCATCACCGCCCTCTACAGCCTCTTTCCTCCGCATCTTCCGCCGGGATAACTTTCCTCCGTCAACCTCAGCTGCTTTTTCCATCGTCACCTCAACTACTTCTTTACTCATCATGACACAACACTTGTTTGAAAATCCAAAATCGATTGAAGCTCTAGACAAAGAGAAGAAGAAAGAGGAGAAGAAGAAAAAACAGTTACAGAACAAATCAAAATATTTGTGAATGGAAAGATAAAAAAGGGAGAGAGAAAAAATCTTTATTCTCAAATATTAAGGAGAAAGGCAAGAAAAATATCTCAAAAAATCTGGCGAATGTTTCAACGGCTGAGATTAAAAACAGATTGCCAACCGACCGTAATCTAACGGTCATAAAAAGAGTAAAGGGAACTCGAAAAATATCTAGTATAGTAGGCTGACGTGGCCACGATTGCCACATCAGCAAATACTGTACGACACAAGAAAATCCAATACGCCAAATAATCGTTTTTTATTTTAAATTGGTGTGGTCTGTGGTGGCTGTCTTTTGGTTTACCCTTGTGGTTCATATTTAAAGGTGTATGTTATTCTTCTACCAAAATTCAAAATATTTAAAGTAGAATCATTTAATAGGCCATTTGAACAATGAAGCTATTATTATTATTTAATTAATGTTTTTTTTCAATATTGGATCGATAATATCTAATCTTTTTAGTGTCAAATCATTAACTACATCATCCTAACCATCAGACTGAAAGCAATTTGATATGCTTGTTTGATATAACATTTATTTTAATTTATCTAATATTCACCTTTATTGTGATCAAATAGATCGATAAAAATCTCACTCGTGACTTTTAGGATACAATCAAACTAAAGAAAAATATCTAATGCCAAGTGGAGAAAAAGTATCTCTACAATTAAATCCAGAAAATAATAGTATCGATTGTTCGCTATAAAGTATTTCAAATAACAATACTATTAATTTAACAACCAAACCAATGTTAGAAAAAAGAAGGATGTTTACTTTCTTCTTTTGTATATTATACATAAAATACAATTTATTTTCTTAGTAAGAATTAACAAACCAATGATATACTGGTTAAAAAAATTAAATTTTATACTTTTATGTAAATAATGATGTTTAAACACTTTCTTTTAACTTTGTCGAAAAAAAACACTTTCTTTTTTATCATAATATTTTGTATTTCTTATAAAATGTTTTGAATAATTATAATATATGAGTATCAAATTATTGTAAATTCAAGTTAAAAAATTAGTGATATAATATAATTTTGATTTTGATAAAGAAAAAAGAGTGAGCAATCATTTAAATGAAAATGGGTCGATTGCCTAAACCTAATCATTTCAGTTTTGTTTTTCGGTTGGTGCAGTTTGTTTGCGTGGTGAATTAAAACGAACAAACACGAGTCAAGGTGGGGACCACAAGATGAGTGTTTAAAGCTAGATATTTTCAGAGGATAAGAAAGTGAGTAAAGGAGACACTTGTTGAAACCTTGTGGTTTTGGTGGATAGGAATCAGACACGTGTATGGTGCTAATCTGACACATCTATTCTCCTTTAATTGTTACTGTCGTCACAAACTAAATATCTTTGTTTTATGTCTCCTTCACGCGCCGCGACTATGGTTCCATTTCTCTTACTCGCCCTTTCATTCCACTCACTCCGAATATTTGATTAATTCCACTTCAGTTTTGACTTTGTTTACTTTACTTTCTTTTTCCTTTTTTCCAATGACTTTGTTCTCTTTATCAAATTAACTTTAGTCTCAGTTTAATAACATTGATACCAGGCATTTAGTTCGTCAAGTTCGCAAAAGATGATAGGCCGCCACTAAATCCTTCCACGTCATTAAATACCGGTGCGTCGCGAGCTACTAATGGAACGCAAAAGAATAGGAGAAAGTTGGCAACGGAATCCGAAAAGCGGTGAGAAGAAAGCAAAACTAAAAGAAGAGACGCGGAATTATAAAAGTGAAGTGGAAAAAAAGTAGAGGGCCACCCAGAAAAACCTTAGAGTAGCTAAGAGAATTCGGAGAGAATTGATTATAAAAAACTGCAGCTTCAAACCCAATTTTTTATCTTCCGATCAATAAATAGCTAATTGACTATCTCAAATCTTATATCTGTTAGCTCATTATCTAATCCGTAATTCGGTTAATTGATCTAACATCATCAATTTCCGATCAATAAAGAGCTAATTGACTATCTCAAATCTTACATCTGTTAGCTCACTATCCAATCCGCAATTCGGTTAATTTAACATCATCAACCATGAGTATAGATAAATTTATTATGTTTAATCATAAAATAATAAGAAGATATAAAATTGGTTTTATTAGTAGAAATTAAGTCAACTATCAATTTTAAATATTTTTGGATGTATGGCTTTAAACCAATGAATAAATTATAATGGTTTATTAATTAGAATCTAGAATTCGAAAGTGGTATACACACAAAAAATTGTATATATATTACTGAAAATTAAAAACTTATTGATATTTTAGTCATAAAAGTTGTAATTTGGTTATAATTCATGTGACTGCTAAATTTTTTTGGTACGGAAAGCTAGAATGATTGTGGCATCAAGAATTCGATTTCTTTTCAATACATATAATATATTAAAAAGAAATTATGATATATAATTTAAATTAAACATAAAGACTTGTCGGTCCAATTATTCATAAAAAAAATTCATCGGATTAAAATGTTTTTAAAATTTTTTTGGCACTATAGTTCGTATATTAAGATAGATTATATTTTCTTAGTTACTCATTTTGAAAAAGCAAGATTTATACAATATAATTCTTTATAGTAGCTTTCTAAACAAAATTTTCAAAACAACATATATTCCCCAATTTCTATTATCAACATTTACTTAAATAATTAATTTTTGATAAGAAAATACATACTTATTTTATCAATCATATAATAAAATGTGGGCATAAATCAATCTATTAATATATTCAAATGGTTATTGACACTACATTTTTATTTTTTGGTATACTAAATTTTGACTAACAAATATGTATTTTTTGTGAAAGTGGCCTTAAGCTTAGTGGTAGATGGTAAGTCTATTAAAGGTAGGTGCACTTGCACGTCTAAAAATCGAATCCTACTGCCTGTATTATGCAGAATTTAGCTAATGGTCTGGTCAGTTGTGACCCAATGTTTATAAAAAAAAGTATTTTTGTTAATATCCAAATCGATAAGATTTAATCTATAATTCAAAAATTCTCAAACTTTACTTACACATAAATATGTAATTAGTGACTACCTAAAATCGAATTTTTACAAACATTTATAAATTTAACAGTAAAACGAAAGTATTTGCCTAAAATATTATATTCTTTTAATAAATTTAGTTTGGTTAATTTATCCAAATAAAAGAAGATACCTTTAACTCTAACCAATGGTGTTCGCGAAGACAAGTAATCAAAATTGACTAATAAGTATAAATAATCTCCGCATTACAACCAATCAAAAAGAAAGATCAGATGATAGTGCACGCGCCTGTTGAAGTATAATATCAAAGCGATGACTTTTTTGATTTTAAGGAATAAAATTTTAAAAGATATTTTGGCCTAATTTTCACGAACATGTGCCATCCTTTTTCTATCAGATATTTTGTTGTCCCTCTGATATTTTCGTCCTCTCTTTTTTCTGTGGCTAACTTTTATATTTCTTTTTTTTTAATGCTCTTTACAGTCTGTATTAAGATATTTTCTTTCTATTCAAGGCTAATTGAGATATCTGATGGCTAATGGTTTTCCTTTTTTCCAAATAAGTTAGGTTGTTGTATTATTAATTGGCTGTAAACATCCATCCATCACAAGAAAACAATCTAACAAAGTGATTCATCGTGTGCGAGACTTTGGAAATGAGCGTAAGATCTAATAAAAATCGGATCTGAATTGACTAATATGACCAAAGTTTTGATGGCCCATGTACGAGAGTTGTGTGTAGTATCCATCATATGTAACATTTGACATGCGGAGATTTGAAACCGATCACTTTTAAATACGTGGATTACAGTGTTCGAACTTGGCTTAAAATTAGTATTAATGAGGGATTTAAATTAATGTCATGAGCATTTTTGGGCACCTTCACATGAGCTCGAGTGTGGGCAACTTCCGTTTACCGTTAAATTGGTTAGTTTTCCGTTTGTGATAATGGGTTTGGTTTGTACGTACCTCTATCAACTATATAGCCGACACTTACGAGATCCTTAAACTTCAGGTAAAACATAAACCTAGCTTTACTGGATTAAGACTTTAAGTTTCATATATAATGTCATTTCTCTTGGTTTCTATTTTGTTATAAACAAGTGTTTACTTGAACCCTATGAGCTCATGTATGACTGCTTCAATGTCTAGTCGTAATTTATAAAGTTCTGCTTTACATGTAACCACATTAAAAACTTTTAGTCCAGCTTGAAATAATGTCACTGCAATCCCAAAACATTCCAGTTCATGCCACTCATGACAAATGATATTGCAAGTCTCTTTCGTGAGGCTTTTCCGATGCATTATGCATTTTTGCTTTATGTCACAATATTGGCGTTAGTGGTAATAACAACTTGAATTCTAGTAACTTTTGGGAACATGTTCATAATCTTATCAACCAACTTAATACTCAAGTTTACGTTAAAGAGTAATAATATATATCTTTCATATTATCGGATGCTTGGGTAGTTAAGTTGATAATTGAGTATTATTACATATTATTAGATTAATACTCTTGCTATGCTGCTGTATTTTTTTGATTACTTTGTTTTCGTAAAATCAATATGATGGAGATTATTTTGGAGATATATAAAAACAGTATAGAAAAAGTTTATAATTGCAGTTAAAGTGAGGCAATCTTGCAGTCTCCATTTTGACATAATATTGAAAAATACAATTTTGTTACTTAACAACAAATTTTCAAAACAAAAACACAAGAACACATCATGTAAAGAATGTACGATCAATCAATCATAATTGTTTTTAACCTCTTACCATCAATATTCAATGGCAGTGGATTTATAGGTCCAAAATTGTTTTCCACACCATATATTTTCTCTTACAGAAACTATGCTAAACACAACGCTACAATTATATATGTATACATAATGTTACAAATTTTCAAGTAAAACCCACTTATAGTAACACTAACCTTATCATAGAATTAGGATTCAGACCTCCCAGCTCAATAATCAATTGTTGTCACAGTTCATGGATGCATCTTGACCACCTCCAAGCACAATCTAAGATAGAGCATAAACATTCACAAAGATAACATCAAGATGTGTTGATTTTTCAATTAGAATATAAATATCGTGAAGAAATAATGCAAATATGGTTAAAAAGTGGAAACATCAACAACATTAACATGCCTGGTGGAGTTGGAAATAGTGATGTTGGGATGTATTTGGAGTGAATAGGAAGTGTCGGGAACGTACACGGTTCATTACGGATTATGCTAAAGAGGTATCCACTACTTTTTTTTTAATCTCAATGTCCATCATCTGGTATGGCTAATTAAGTGGAACCCGACGCGTGAGACATGGTTGAAGATTAATACCGACGGAGCATCACACGGCAATCCAGCACCTGCCACTGGAGGCGGTGTAATACAAGATGAAATTGGCGAGTAGATTGCAGGTTTTTCACTAAATCTTGGTATTTTTCGGCACTTTGGAGGAATTGTGGGTTGTGTACTACGGGCTAGCTTTAGCTTGGGATCGATGATTTGGTCGTGTAGAGCTAGAGGTTGACTCCGAGTTAGTAGTTGATTTTCTTAAAGACAGAGATTTGTGATTCACATCCCTTGTTATTCCTAGTACATTTGTGCTATGACTTATAATATAGGGACTGGATAGTTAGTATTTCTCATATGTATTAGGAAGCTAATTGTGTGACGTATGTTTTAGCTAACTATGTATTTTCTTTATCTTTAGGTTTTCATGATTTAGATACTTTCCCTCAACAAAGCTTTTCGCTTTTGTTAGAGGATGCTGGAGGAACTGCAATTGCTTGTATTGTCCGGATATAATTAATTTATTTTTTATTAATAAGAGGACTTTTCCCCATTATTCACAATAAAAAAAAAATATTAACATGCCATATATAGGTTTTGATTGGTGACAGTGATTTTAGCGGTGCAGGACAGAGTGCGGTGCAGGACAAATGCGGTCTAAGTGCGGTTCAAGTACGGTCCATTTAAAAAAAGCGGGACAAAACAATATAGCGGTGCGGGACAAAAAAATTGTGATTGATAAAAATATAAAAGCAGTAATGTTTTTTGAATAATATTATAATTTAAAATTATTATAATGAATCTATTATAAAATTTAAGTTTAAACTAGATTTTAGTTGAGAAAACAAAATACCATAAAATACATACATATATATATGTATTCACGTAATGTATCTGTATATATATTCACAAGTACGTAACCAAATGCATACATACATATACAGGACATTATTGTCATACAAACATGTGACCTTTTATGATTAATTTTGTCATTATAATAAGGGTGAATTACTCAACTAGTCTACAATTATACACTAATGACTTAAGTAGTCT